>CAXKUT010000237.1:0-25862 GCA_964057025.1 Standfussiana lucernea | reverse complement strand
AAACATTTTGTGTGTTTCTTGTAGAAATATCTGCTAGTGATTGACTTACTTGTAGAAAAAAGACATTTCATACACACTTGGGAAGAGCAGTGATGACAACGCTAGATAACTTGTTGGATGTAAGCGATAATCGAAGAATCTTTTTAATTTTCCTTACGCTGTTTTTTTTAACCCCAGGTTGCGCAAGGTTACCTAACTTGGAAAGAATGATGGTTTATATGATACGTATAAAGTTTATATAATATCTTTAAAGTTTTAATTGCCGACTGGCTGAAGTCTGTTTTAATAGGGTGAAATGAAATTGTATCTTTTTGCTTTGCGATAAAAAGAGTTTCTTAATTTTTAATTTTTAAGTTAATAGGAAAAGCGATTTGCCATGTTGCGAAGTTAATGGATTTCAACCGCAAATTGTTACCATTTCATTACAACACTTATGCACATTGCTTTCAGTACTGTTTAGTTTTTAAGTTCTTTTGAACCGTTAGAAATTTGCATTCCGTTATCAAGCGTTTGATCTTGGAATGTGTTCGTTAATTAATACAGCAATATACCCTATGTACAAATATGCAGATGAACAAAAAGTTGTTTGTCATTACACAAAAAAAAAACTCTACAAACAATGACGGAGGTAAGAAAAATTGTATTAAACATAATGTTTTAATGAACGCACTTATTTGCATATATTAATATGTAGGGAGCAAGCAATGAACCGCGAAATAAAATAGGTATTGGATAAATTTACATAATATGTACTTCTATTTGAAGAATAGAAGATTGAAAAGAGAACTGTATTTTCTGTACACTCAAAATAAGGTACTTTTAAATTTATACTTGCTAGTGGAAATATTTCCATAAGCAAATCCGAATTTAACGAGATGTTAACAGTGAATTTCAAAAGTTATAGTTGTGGTCGTTTGTGTTTTATATTATATCTAGAGCGGTATCGTAAAAGCCTATTTTGGTGCCCGGCGTGCTAGCGAAATATTAGCATCCGTGTTATCGATTCCAGTTTCAAAAGAAGTGTTGTAAATGTTACTATTTATTTTGGCGCCCAACATGGGGGTGAAGTATTGCATCCTCATTATTATCAGTACAATTTACGAAAGTAAGTTTTTTATTTTGCAATGTTTTCACGCAACTATTTTTCGTTTTTAGTTCAACGTCGTTAATCGGTTTGTGTCCACTATACTACTCACAGAAGAACCAATGGATCCCTGTACGCAGAGAAATATTAGGGGCCCTAATTTGTCTGCCAGGGGTGCAAGTGTAAGCCCTAATTTAGGGCTAAACCTTTTTTATCCTTTACTTTGCTCCGAATATAAAATATAATTTAATGCGCTCAGTGCGGAGTTGCCCTCTGAACTTTTTGACTTAGGGCTCTGCGTAAGAGGCTACTGATGTTATTTATTTGTAATCTTATAATTATTATTACAGCAATTACGATTAAAACTATATCAACCTACGTTGAACATCCAAAACAGTATAAGTAATCAATATTTTTTCCATGCCTCTCAATCAATGACAATTGAAATGATTCTACAAGGTTTTTCCACGAATCATATCGTCATAGTACATTAACCGGTAACAATAGACTCGGCTCCTTTTAACTTTAAAATAGCAACAAAAAATACATTATCTCCCTTTGAGGATAAACAAAGGCCGCAACGATTCCCTGTAAACGATTTAACAGCGTGATGTTCCCGGCAAAATGTGGACAAAGGGATTGTTAAGAAAAACATTGATTTGAACTAAGTGCTGTCAACAGTCTTGCAACGGCGAGGCCGCTACCAAGTGGGTGACGGGTGAAGTAGTTGCTACGTGGTACGCATGTACCACTTCACCGATTGCGTGTGGAAATAGTATGACAGTATTTAGCGTAAACAAACAGTCCAGCTCTATGAGTTTCTTAGAAGGCAATTAACAAATTCGGTTACGAAAAACATAAATTCCTTGAAATAAATTAAGCTGCCTTCGCGGTAATGCTGATTGATGGTTAATCGGTGCTGTCAGATCAACCGTGAAATACGAATTTAATAAAAAAAAAACTGGAAATAATTTAGTTTGCTATTCGAATCTTAGCTAACTTTGCATGTTACGTATTGTAATTATGCAAAATCTGCAATAATTTCCTCGAACAATTTACGACTTGATCGTTCATTCTAAGGAAACGTTATATCGTAGCGTGCTAGCACGATAATTGTTTTCAAATGAAGCGATTCGCCGCCAGCCGAGATGTCATTAACACACTCAGCACGCTTGTGCATAAACATCATTTTATTAATACCATTTCTTGCATGCATACCGTTATGTCGGTATTACATCGCTGTAATTATGATAAACTGAATTCCTGACCTAGTATCAGACACGATCATTTCTGTAAGAGAAATTAATATGGGGGTAGTTCGAATAACTTACCAAATAATAGGTCGATAAACAAAATATAAAGAAAATTCCTAATAGCAATGTGACTATTTGGACGACATCATTATTTTTGCAAAAGAGATATAGAAACAAGAACAGCACAAACTAAATGATCACTTGTTTTTTTGGATTACGTCATTCATTAATATAATCTACGCTTTTATCATTGAGAACGCATTGACCCCGAAGCCTATGTGATAATGATAACAGCTGGCGCCGTTTCCCGTTTTGTGTGGTCTACGTGTGTTTTGCAGACTTAAACAAATTTACTTTCACGCTGACGTATCGGTTATGAACAGCATTGAAGGAAAATGCAAAACCTTGGATTATATACTAATTTATTAGTAGTCACTGTGTAAAACCGTTTGGTTCATAACTTTAAAAGTTCTCACCTGGTAGTTTGACCACCATTGGAGGTGTGCGTGGTCGGTTGGGATCCAATGTAAACGCCTTATGTAGCAACAAACACGGAAACACAAAGGCCCACTTATAATTACTTATATTTCCTCAAATCCACTTTATGGCCGTTTCGTTTCTCAGTAAAACTCTTTATAAGCAGTTTCGTAGAAACCGACTGCACTGGAGAAATTAATTTGCAGAAATCGACGTCGCCGACGGCAGTTCGTCCGCGTGCCCCGACAGAAACGCTTTCTAAGTACGCGCACATTCAATTTCACTCAACGGTCGGTGTTTATCACAGATAACGATATCGCGGCGGGAGGTGAAAGTTCGGCGAGGTGGGTCGCCTCGGCGTGACAATCCTCTTTCGTGTACAAAAGCGTACTGAGCGAGCGGCGGAGCCGGCACGCGGCGCGCACCGGAGCGAGTGAGGTAAACACGCGTGGCGGGCGGAGCGCGGCTCGGCGGCGGCGGGGCGCGGGGGACCGGCCGCGGCATGTGAATGTGCGACCGAGACCGAGCGGGCTCGCTCCGAGCGTACTTGCCGACGAGCCATCACTTCCCAGAACTACCAACCTTGGCACTTCCACGAAATAACTCAAGGCATTGTCACTAAATTATAAAACTTATGGTCTTCCGTCCAAGGCTTGCGACCAGGCACCGGCTGGCTCCGCCGTGAAAGCTCGTGACTGTGACGTTAAGACGTGCACCAGGTACTGTTGACCCCGATGACCGGCGCACGACGTTATTAGGTAACTTGTAGTATCTATCTATCCATCAATCAAAGTGCGAGCTCGGCCCCCTACCTCCACCAGACATGGTGGTAATAAACGTTGGAAAGTTCATTCACTTCTTGGTCTATTTTTTGTCGACAAACACACCCATACACCTACTTTAGTATGAATACAGGTAGATTTTGAATGAATTGAAGTGTTATCAACCTCTTTGAAAACTGTTACAGTAGGTGTTAATCCTTCATTATCGATGACAATAGGAATATTTTCACATTACTAGAAAAGTAGATAACGCTTGTAGAGTAGGATTCCTGAGAACCTTAACTTGAAGGTGAAATGGCTGACGGTAGAGTCATTAACATACATATTATGTTGTTCAGAGTGTGGCAATACATACTTAAGTACTGATAACTATTTGAGTATATAAACGTTACGGAACTTACGTGATGATTGATGAAAGAATGCAGAATCTGAAACAGTCGGAAAAACCTCGGGAATTGATTGTTCGAACTATGAAATTTGCACTTAGGTAGGTACGGTATTTCTAGATACCGCTTCCAAAATATCACCCACATGCCAAAAATTACGAAGGGTTCTGTTCAATATTTATGGCGGCTCGGAAGTTAGCGGCAAGTGGCGGTCTACTCAGGTATAACGGTTCAAACTTTATATCAGTTCGGAACATCTAACGTAAAGTGCGCAGACCACAATTTTGGGTATCAGTTAGGCGCAGAGGTCCCATCGTCTTGACTGTATAATGCGAAGAAGACCGTCACTCGCAGCTAACTTCCGAGCCGCCATAAAGTTTGAACAGAACTATATTATGATGATTTGGTAAAGGTAAATCATTGTACCCATAGCTATAAGAGATAAGTAAAGTCTAGGTCCATTCACGTTATGTGAACTGCTTTCAAAATACGCACTCCACTATTAAATATTTCCAAAGTCAACATTCACACTTTTTTCGTCCCGTCCCATAGTGTCACATGATTTATGTGTATGAAAAACGACATCTGTTACATCTTTTGCTATTTCTGTTGGAAGGATCTATAGATATAGTAGAAGAGACGTATAATATAGTTATTGTGACGTCAGTAACAATAGGTGATTTCGTCTCCCGAGTAGGGCAAGTAATCAATAATGCTGGAGATAATCAAGCATTCCTTGAAAGGCAATGCGTGTGACATGCGCCACACTTCTACGAACGAGTGCTCTTCACCGTATGTATAGGCAACGACAAAACTGTTCGTGTAGATGCTAATAGGACCTATTTATTATCTCGTGTTCAAAAATCTTTCTGGTGCTATTTTTTGTGTAATACCCATGAAATTAATATAAATTGGGTATCTAACCACTAACAAAATTTTGATTGGAGCAAGTTTACAGAAAAAGCCTTAATCTTAATTATATGAATAATCTAAAAACTGTTGCAGGTTTGTAACAGGGTATTTGCATTCAGAGTTCGTATGTCATGGAAATAGCTTGTAACTAATTTCAACTCAAAATCGTCAGAAAATTACATCAATTTCGTGAAAGGTTAACACAAATTGGTATAACATTTCAATTTCGTTGACGACACGAATAAAATCGAACCAATAAAGTAAATTGAGATTGTTTTTTGTGATTGCATAAGTCTTTCATCGTTGTTACGCTGGCATGACATGTGAATGACCTACATTATTAATTAAACTTTTGTCGTTGAGTGTCCGTCGTGGATACTCGTGGACAGATGTTGTGCACGTGTGCCTGTGTGGGTGCACCGAACGTCGCCATATTTCGACAATAATGGCTCGGATCATAAAGTTAAGAGCTTTTGGTGTTTGCTGCTTAATGTCCCCTTTAAAATTTGGCGCCATGCTTTATTTATGTTTCAGTGGCAGAGCAGACTTGTTTGGATTACAAGTCGAAACTTATCACGATTTGTGAACATTTAAGAGCGGATTCCACCAATGAGCTGTCAGTGTCAAGATTCCATACACAGTATGACACTGATAAAGCTTTGAACCTAGTTTAGATGTACTGAGCGCGTTCAGTTTTATTGGTAAAACTCGTCCTAATTCGGTAAATGTTTGTTGTTCTTTTCAATTGAGTAAAACGTTTTCAACCACTATTAAAACAACTTAATAGAAACTAATAAAATACAGCGGTCAAACTATTTTTACCGATAAGATAAAACCGCTAACTTTATTTTTACACTAGCAAGTAATTAATTAAACGCTTACGTAAACGGATAATAAAGTTAATTCAATTCAATTTCTTTATTTCAGTCTACAAGTTGGATCATATCATAATTATAATTCATCATATCATTAGGCATATTAAATAAAATATACTAGAAAAATAATACAAACACAACACACAATTTCACTATAATTACTTATTAAAATTAAATTGGTAAAGTCAACAAACAATGGTCATTACTCCTTTTTTTTTCCGGATGGGAAATCATCAAATGACTTCTCCCGCTCTGGGCTGAGCGGGAGGGAGTGTCAGACTTTTACTGACTATGGTCATTACTCCTGCACTCTTAATCGATTTTGCGTTGGTTTCGAGCTTTTCCTCAAAGTAATAATTAAATCTTGATCTAAAAATACCTTGAACCGAATGAAAATAAGCTCTCCTTTGATCTCTGTGGGGCTAATACTTTGTAGGGATTACTTCGTCGAATAAATTTTTCTTATGGTACCTCCCTTGATGTGCCTAAATGAATAACGGAACGTTTCACCAGTCGCAAAAAAGTGTGAAAATGTACAGATGTCTGATGTGAGAATGTGATGAAGAGTAGATAAACATAATTAATAATTATAATGCTTGCTAATTAAAATCATGATACTGACACAGATTTGTGAAATAAACTAACATGATGACAGTATTATCGGTTAGGCTAAAGCAGTGATGGGCAAAGTACGGCTCGCGGGCCAGCTCCGGCCCGCGAAAGAATTTAATCCAGCCCGCCAACGGTCTTTCAAAATGAATATGGCCCGCAATAATTATATTTTGACGGTCCAGCAGTACCTATGAAGTAGAATAATAGATGCATAGGTAAAGGAGCCAACGATACTAGCCGCGTAGTTCATGTGTTGCGGGTCGCAAGTTAAATTGTAATTTGTAAATAACATGGTGTGTAATGTTTATTTTTATGATTAAAAGATTTCAAATTATAATGCATTTTTTCTATAATTTTGGCCCTCCTCTGAAATTGTTTCAACATTCTGGCCCCCCATGAGGAAAGTTTGCTCACCAATGGGCTAAAGGAAACAATTTTTTATCGGCCAACTTGATATTATGTTGCGTATAATATTCATATTACACCAAAAAAAATTACAAATTGACTATAGAAAATAAACGAAAGATTACATAGAAATCTAACCGGAATCTAGAAATCATAATAAATAAGTGATATTTTGATGTTTTTTTTACGAGTCAATTTATTCCTGCTATGGTCAATGTCATTTGACAAGAAATCTGTACGTGAATAGGAGCGTTCTTTAAGTTTAAAAAAAAAGTACGGTAAAAACCTGTAAAAACAAATATCCAACCATAAACTTCTTTTAATGCTATCTTGAAGGTTTTCTGTAAAATTGAGTAGGTGGTTTAAAAATCATCATGATACGGAACGTTGTGAATCCGCCTTTTTGATGGTTGACAGACAACTTCATTTGACATTTACTATTTCTATTTATTTCGATTTACTTACGTGAGTGATTTTTTTTGTAAATTTTTCTGATTTATTAAAAAAAGATTCCATGAAAATGGCATCTAAGTACAAGTACAGCGCATACTCAACAAAGCCGTTGTGTCAATTGTGCATTAAGATTTCAAATCAATGTGCGAATACAATTACTTTCAGAGACTGCTTAGTTGATACCAACCCATCAATTTCTAAGGCTGCTCTTGCTGGATACTGTTGTGATCGTTTATTAGTGGCAGACGCACTGTCGGTTGCTGTGCACATGTAATGTCTGTCGTGTGGTTCTTATCTTGGGCACGGCATCAAGATGAGGTCGAACCACCAGCATCTTTTTTGGAAGTAATCCTACTACTATTTGATATGATGATGATTAAAAGTAATAAATATTTTCTTTAATAAAATGTGTTTTTTTTTTATTTCTCCTTACACGGCCAGTTTATTACATCTTACTTGCCTAGTATTTATCAGTGTATAATATCATACCTAAATAAACAATTATATTTGTTATATCATCTAGTCGTTGTGGCTTTAATGGTATTTGTGCCTATGCTTACTAATCAATCAATTAATATTAAAATAAATAAAGTACCACACCGTGTCTGTCTGTCAGTCCGTGATTTTCCTCGGAACAACTTACTGAAAGTATGTATTTTGATGCAATTTTCACGATTAAATAAATTGATTGACAAGGAACATTTCAATGTAATGGCTAGGCGATGCCGCGATATTTTGAAACGAATTACAAATCCTTTTTTTGTACCTATTTCAGTTCTTCATATCGTGAAAATCGTATCAAAATCTTTCAAGTAGTACACGGATGAGTGACTTAGTTTTATATTATTTTTGTTATTGAACAGTGCACTACTTTAACTTAAAATACCAGTTAAATTAAACCTATCCAATTAGACAATTCCGCTCGTTTTTAGGCTATTGTTAGATACAGGTTTTCATTTTCGTATTTCTCAATATTCCCGTTAGACAAGGCTTAGCTAATAACCACTGTAATCTAGAAATTATAAGGATATACGTTTACGATATACGTTTCATTATTATACGCTACAGTTGATGTGGCGGGCCAGTTCTCCAAACAAAAACAAAAATCTCCTCAACCCAGTTAATGAATTGCCTTCAAAAGATTGTTTACAATTTTAAAAGGTAATAATATGAATTCTTTCTTAAAAATTAAATGTACACTGATGAAGCAAGTTTAGGCGCTCAAAAAACCTGTCAACTTTATTCATTACTCCTTATGTAAGTACATTATTTACAGACTATACGTGGGACACTCAGAAAGTTTTGCGACACTAAAAAAAATTGTTCTACAGGTACATATATTTTTATTAAATCTTTTCAAAGTACTCTCCACCAGCCTTTATACAAAGATTCATGCGACTGAACCAGTTTTCAAAACACTTTTTCCAGTCCGCCGCAGACACCTCGTTTACAGCCTGCTCGAACGCAGCCAGCGCATCTTCCGGCGACGAAAATTGAATCCCCTTGAGCAGATTTCTTATTTTTGGAAATAAAAAGAAGTCACACGGTGCTAGATCAGGGCTGTAAGGAGGGTGACCCAGGAGTTTGACTGGTGTACTGTCCAGGAAGTCCCTCGTTTTGAGCGCGGTGTGTGCAGGTGCATTGTCGTGGTGGAGCAGTAGTCCGCGGAGCCCTGTGTTTGGTCGCTTGTTGCTCACAACAGAAAAAACTTCTGGTAAACATTTGGTAGTATACTATTCGGCGTTGATGCTTCTTTGATCTCGTAAGGGAATTGAGGCCAAGTGGCCAGTCAAATTAAAAATGCTGGCGATTAAAATCTTCCCCCCGCTTCGAGATTGCTTCACTTTGGTAGGCGTTGGTTCATTTTGAAACACCCAAATTGTCGACTGGCGCTTGGTTTCTGGATCGTATTGATAAATCCAGGACTTATCACCTGTTACGATGTCGTAAACACGCCGAGACGAGCCTGCTTCAAATTTGTTCAGCATATCACAGCACCATTCCACCCGGGCCTGCTTCTGAGCGTCGGTGAGGTAGTGCGGCACCCAGCGCGATACTATCCTCCTCACGCGAAGATGCCCGTGTAGAATCTCGTGAACGCTTCCCGATCCAATCTTTAATATGTGCTGAATCTCCTGATATGTAATTCGCCTATTATCTTGGATTAAATTTTTCACTGCTAGCACGTTTTCATCCGTAATATCCGTCAAAGGGCGACCGCTTCTTTCTTCATCCCCCAAGGTTGGTCGACCGCGCCTAAACTCGTTATACCAACGATACACGGTTGCCTTGGAGGGGCCTTCATCCATAAATGCCATATGAAGTCTATCGAACGATTCATCCGGTTTCAGGCGACACTGGAAATAAATCATAGCTCTAAAATGTTCCCGGCGCAGATCTATTTTTCAGTAAGACACGATACTTTGAATTGGCTCGCAAAAAATGTGGAGGGAAATTTTGAAAATGGAACACACATATTTTTACTTACATCTAAACATATTTTCGAAAAAGATTCTAACTGGCCAGTCTCCCATATATATAAAAACTATTTATCGCAATACTTTCTGAGTGGCCTGGTAATTAATAGACTTAAAATAAACTAGTTAATTCAAATAAGTACCTAATAATTTCGGTTCCACTAAATAACTATTAGTACAGGGAGCCATAACAGATATTATACATGTCTAAGATTGTTAAACCTACGCGTAATATGATCGTATCCAAGATACAAATCGATCAAGAAATTATTCTTCTATTATAATAAGTTCAACTGTATAAGCACCAATCTAATGATGTTAAAAACCAACCCACAGGGTGATCTTTCAGGATCTTCAAGAAAATTTATGATCCGGCACAACATATCTACAATTAAACTCGGTTATAAAACATTTCAACGTCCATCGATTCTTTAATAATAGCGTGACTCGCCTGTGTTACTACCAGCAGTACTTGAGTAGTAGTGTTACCACCGCAGTAGGGCTACAGTAGTTACCTATGTTTCCTGTTCTCTCAGATCCTTGTTTCAGTTGATGTTTCATTTTTGCGTAAAGCGAGTTCGATTTTTATGTTTCACTTGGCCTCGTTATTCATTGGAATATATTTGAATAGATTAGGGATTACGTCGTTATGGCCCAGAGTTTAAGACCTCGCCTCTCATGCATGAGGTTGTGCGTTCAAATCCGGGCAAGTAGGTAGGTACCAATGTGACTTTTTCAATTCACTTTTTTCATATGTACTTTCTAAGTTTATCTTGGGCACCACAGACATCGGTGAAGGAAAACATCGTAATGAAACCTGGACTTTTAATTAATATAAGTCTGAAATCGCCAACCCGTCTTGAGCAAGCCTGGTGATGAATGCTCGTGCCTTCTCTGTGTGAGAAGAGGCCTTTGCCGAGCAGTGGGACAGTATATGCTGGTATCATCATCAGGTATTGATTGCGCACTGTATGTATCATTAATTGCTTCACAATTTCAGTATTTATAAGGCAAATCGCATCGAAACCGAGTCACTTTACACCGGGGGGATCCATGACACATGACACATCGTCTGACTCAAACATCAGCAGATTAATTATGATAACTTAGAGATAATGACTTTTTCACGAATGTACTATCGCTTATCGATACCGCGCCGGCGCCAAATTAAGTATAACGAAATAAACAATATGTTATGTGTATGTGTAATACTTCAAGTATCTATAAATTCGTCGTATTGCGATAACGGCTTTTCGCGAAACCATGAAACAATCAAATGGCTAAAGTGTCTCGTAGATTTATGTGGAAAGATTAAATATTAATTGCGCGTAGGCTTTTAATCTTTTGTTTTTAATTTATCGTTTGTTTATTTTCAGATTTCAGGAAGGCAGCCATTACTTATGTTTGTTCAAGATGTTATGTGTTTACATTCCTTTTTTGCGCAGCTAATAAGGTACCTCACGTGAACATTTAAGTATGAATTGAAGTGGTACTTGTACCTACTTCATGTATTCTTATATCAGTCAGAAGTAACCTCACCCCATAAGAAAATAGAGCTTCGTACATCAACATCGTACTTTTAAGGTATCTACATATAATATGGTATTTCGTACAGATAGATATTAAGTGGCATTTTGCAGTACTGGCACGTAACCATATTATGTGAACGAGGGCGCGTTTTTCCTAAAATATTACATAACTTGGTATTTGGCTATATGCCAAGCGACACGTGCTGTCGATATAAAATCCGAATTCCCCGACTTCGTGTTAGTTAGGCAGCAATCCGCACGTTCTCTAAACAATGCTAAGCGACCGGGATTCACCATCACTGGGAACTGTGAACTTGGGGCTTTCCAATCACGAATTACGTACATATACCTTCGTACGTGTTTAAGCAGGGAAATACACATGACATAACGCCAGTAATCTCCGAAGGGTTAGACAGAGGTGTACCTAATAGTACACCCACATTTCGCCAGTTATGTTTAAGTTCCATGTAATAGGGGCCCATCCTATTGCTATCAACCGGGCACAAATCCAGACTCCGAGGCTGCTACTGAAAAATTCCTGATGGAGAAACCCATTAACAATTTGCTCGACCCGGGAACCGAACCCGGGACATCAGATGCTACGATTGCGACCACTAAACAAACGAGGCTTTACTTCCCAGTAAATAGACATAGATATGTAAACTCGTCTCATTACGCTATGGTTTGTTGACAGACTTAAGCCTCCTTTCTGCATAGAGAGTTCTATCAATGCTAAAGGGATTAATATATAATCAGGCTTGTACCAAGTGCTTTGAGGATATTACCTAGGTACATTCTGTAAGCATAATACTGCTGTCATTGTCATTACATATATACCCATTGTCATTACCGGCTTATTCAAGTTTGTTATTACATATTATGAGTTGTTTCAGTTTTCTTGACTCTCGAACTTAAACCAATAATCGGGGTTGTCTTTTAGTTATTTAACAAATACTGGACCCGGGAGAAAAACAGAAAACTTTCATAAACTTGATAAGTATTCTTAAAATCAGTAAGTAGTTAAGTACTTAAGAGGCCTTTTACAAAAAACGCGAAATTGCAAGGTTTTCTCGTTGAAATTGTATGTTATCCGTTCGTGGTTTGAAATAACAATTAATAAAAAAATTCAAGGCATATAACGAAAATGTATTCAATCATTATTGAAGTTGGGGATATTAGTAAGATGAAAAAAAATATTTTGATGGTCTATATTCAATAGAATCTACAAATTAGAGCTCCCAAATCACGTCTCCGTGAGTTTTTGTCTAAACATGCATCGGGAGAATGATTATTACTGAATAAATTAATAATTTATCTAAAATTCGCTTTATTATTATTGTAGTAGAGAAAACGAACTATTTTTAACAAGTAATTGTTATTTCAAACAACGAACGGATTACAAACAATTTCAACGAGGAAACCTTGCAATTTCGCGGTTTTTTTTGTAATAGGCCTCTTAATTTACACATTCGAACCACTGGATTCCAGGCTCTTGACAGCTGAAGTTTATTTTGCCGGTTGAAGTTCTTATATTTGGTAATCTCAATTCTTTTTTTGTCACCGACTTCCGAAAGTAAAGTTATTTTTAATTTTTTGGTGTTTTTTTGGAAGTCAGTTATTTTTTTGCAAAAAAAGTTTTAATTTTACCCTTTTCAGTTGTCGTAGCACACACAAAGCCTTGGCAACTATTAATTTCGCCATTTCTTTTACTTGGAAAACATTTTTTTACCAGATATTTTGATTTCAAAACCAAACTACTAAACCGATTTTGATAAAATTTCTATGGAACCAATCGGGAAGTATATATATTCTTTCAGATAAAAGAAGATTTTTTTCAAATCGGTACATAAATGACGAAGATATGAGGAAAGAAACGCAAAAAAAAAATACAAACGAATTGAGAACCTCCTCATTTTTTTGAAGTCGGTTAATAAACACCGGAGTCTACTTTATAAACACCAGGCTTTTCCAGCGGAAAGTTGTCCTTCGGCAAGTTGTCCTTCGGCGAACGCAGCATCTGAGACACTTTAATATCGGACACTTAATACAAATAATAAACATGATAAATATGCCGTTTCAAACGTTAATGATAGACTTAGTGACCATTTCAGTTTAAAAATATATAAAGAAACACGTTGAGAAGAATAAAGACATCCCCATTCTATCATCGAACGAGCAGAGATACGGCGAAGCGTCACCGTTATATGGACCCGAACAAAGCGCTATGCTTCCACATTTATTGTGCGAACCGCCAGTCTGTGGAATTCACTGCCGGCTTCTCTGTTCCCTGATCATTATAATCTGGATCTATTCAAGGTTCGAATGAATCGGTTTCTTCTGGGCAAGCGTGCTCCACCTTGGGCCGCATCATCGCTTCACATCAGGCGAGTTGTGGCCAAACGGAAGCCTATTTATTATTAAAAAAAAGACATACACACATAAATGTCACATAATTATACATACACATGTATATAATTTCTAGACACGTTCTAAGTGGATTGCTAGCTTACCGCGCATCGCTGCCGCTGCAGCTGTTTCAAATTGAATTTTCCTTTCTATCACAACTTTTACGACTTCCACGAAGATAAGAAGCTGACATGCTTTTGTTTCTAAAACCAAAACAGGAAAACGACTGGAGTAATAAGTAGTATATTTCTTTGCTCAGTTTTAGTACCTATGTTGTAGTTATCTATAGATAAACATTACTAATAAGTTATATTGTTTAAATCCTATGTAACGTAATAAAAATCGGGGCCTATCCGGTATCTTTCCTACTGAGAAATTCCCGTTGAAAAACACAATAACACTTGGCCCGATCTGGGAATGGCGAACAGCACATCGTCGCGCTTAAATACTACATAGACCAACGTGGCACATTATTATAGTCTTACTACAAAAAGAAGCAGCTATCGGTCTTTTAGGTCTACTTCATACATGCTTAGTCTATTCCCACTAAGAAAACCGCTTCAAAAAATCCACCACGCTTTTTCCACCACGCTCCTCGAGATTGTTCACAGTCTCAATATCCTAGACAGTGGATTTCTTAAGAAATATAGCCATAAGATTGCAATAATAGCTGGTTACCCAGTATTGTTTCACTGCAATAAGTTGCAACCGTAACTCGGCTAATAACCAGGTTTTTTACGACGTAATCGGAACTGTTTCCAACTAGTGAGAAAGATAATTATAATGTGGTTGATACAACAGCTGCGTGTTCCACGCTCCTGGCATGTGTTCTGAGAGCTGTGGGCCAACGTTGCCGCTGTGTGCAAATGGCGGGCTGTCAAGCTTTCATTTAACTGAAATGTTTGATATTTAAACATACTGTTTACTGTTTCTATGAACGCGGCTTTACTGTTTCCATCGTGTTGATTGTTAATTTGCTGATTGTTGAACGGAGTTTAATCCATTTATCACGGTACAATTGATAGGTACGATTCTGCAGCAGTGATTCTAAGCCCTCGAAAGCACTTTTTACCAACGGATTTATAAAAGGCTTACGTTTGGTGTGAATGGCTTCCGTTAAATATAGGTACCCACCTGTGTGATATCATTTGACCGTAATACCAAAAACAATATCTTTAGGTGCCCCCAATATGACTTATTCCTTATAGGTAGGTACTACATGGAAGTACAAACTGAATCATACTGATTTACTCATTTAGCGCCAAATACTCCGGTCCATATTCGGACGCGCCGATTAACAGATGAGTCGATTTAATTATGTATTTTTTTCTATTTTGTTGTGTCTGTTTATGTTAGTTTTATATTCCCTCACGTACATATGTACTGTTAATAAAAACTTGTAAGTTATTAGATATTAATTTTAGTGCTTGTAGCACACGTAATATGTTTAGGGGGCATGCGGTGCTAACCTGTAAGAAATTGTTACACTAACCATGGATTATGGTAGATATTACTTTAAATATTTACAGTGTAAACAATTGTTGGTTGGCCAAAAAAGAAAAATAAAATAAAAGTTCCAAATAGGTAACTTATTGGACTTCGGAGAATATTTATTCAATTTATGCACGCTAGTGCCGTGTTTACCGTTGCATTCAATACCGGTATTTGTTTTTGTATTTTCGCAGCGATTCTGACGCCGACGTTGTTTATTCACCACTCAGCGAGAAAACTGAGTTAACATAATTTGACATCACGCTTGTGGCCCGAGAAAGATAAGGCAGAGGTGTACCTAACAGTACACCCACATTTCGTTAGCTATGTGTAATTGGGGGCGAGCCTATAGCCATCAACCGGGTACAGATCCAGGCTCCGTGGCTGCTACTGAGAAATGCTCGTGCTCGGCAGTGGCGCTTGCGACTAGAACGAGCGAGTACAAAATACTCAGTTATTCCAAAAATTTATTCGTGTCCAAATGAATGTTCTCAATCAAGCCAGTGTCATTAAAATTTTAATTAATCGATTTATTCTGACAGCATTCATATCGCCGTTATCGCTATACATTGGGGGCCGTCCTTTAATCACGTGAAGTTTTATAAGCCACTTTTATAGCCTTTCCCTTGGTGATACGTCGCATCATGGTTTACGGCTACAAGTATAACGTGTATTTTTTATTATTGAAAAGCCAGATAGTTTCAGAAGCTGTTTTGACAAAAAAAAACGGATATTGTAGAGAAAAAATCGATAGCTCGGGATTTTAATTAATTATTGTTAACAAATATTTGACGTCACACATTAAATTCATATTTCTCGTCCCACGAAAAAAATACACGTGATTGTCACATTATCCCCCTACCATCGTGATTAATCGTGATTTTTCTCTAACCCCCTCCCCCCTGTTCAAACCTCACGTGATTAAAGGACGACCCCTTGGGTAGCTAACTGAAAATAAACTAGGCAATTCTGTTCTCGTGTATATAATTAACGGAAATGCTGAAAGTGTTTCGTCCGATAAATTAAATTGCGCAATGCTCACATGGCTATAATAATTATGGGATACATTGTTTTATTCTGATTGCTTTTCTTATTGGGAAAGTCGTTTTGTTTTGTCACAGACGTATTTTCTTATTAAGTAATTAATCTACGGTGATTGCAATTTTCCGAACACAATATTGGAAGCGAAAGTCTGAATCAAGTTAACACAAAGGTTTTTTAAAACACTTATGTCTTTATTTATTATCCAAGCCCTGAAAAGCATAGCTAAATCCCGAGACAATGAAGTGAAATCAATAGTTTTCTAACCTTTTCAGGCAATTTCCTAGTCTTCTCTGTTCTTATGGTCAATGCCTAACCTGGTATCAGAGTTTTTATGCCGCCCATGGGCCTCTGACTTAGTTTTACATGTCGTCGACAAATGTCTCATGTCATGTCTCAAATGTCGTATGTCTCAGACATGTTGGTTTGGTATCCTCACGATGTGTTCCTTCATATTCTTTTCTTTTTTTTCCTTTATAAAAGCAAGTTAATTATACAATACGCACATTGATCCGAAAAATCAGTGCGTGTCTTGGGTTCGAACTCGAAATGTGGCGGTCACACCACTAGGCTATCACTGCCGAATTTCTTAGTTATTACATAAAACATTACTATATGAAGTAGATGTACCTACTATGGACTGTCGTACTTTTCCCCGTTCTGAGATGGTGTCATATATTTCTCTACCAAGAATTCCGTTTGTCACGCCATCGCCACGGCGCAGGGCGGATTCCATAATTAATTCCACTAATATTATATAGGAGAAAATTGATTGTTTGTTTCCTCAGCGTTCTAAGAAATCTATGGACTAAGTACTTCTCAGATATGAAGAAAAAAAATAGATGGATTCTTGAAATCACATCGACATAGTTACGAACGCGTGTCATGTTTGCACAATATAAATATATATATAAACAGGTTTTTATGAGAAGAAAAAAATTTGAGACACTGAATTTCGTAATGTCAGTATGTTTATACGAGAAATTCTTGGGAATCACTTAACCGGCCGTATGTTTGATCTGGTAACGTTCCAATTGGGTCACAGTACTGACTGTTTCCATACTGCATAGTTCAGTTACAAACTTGTTATTACGGAGTGTGTCTGTAATGAGGCCCTAGCATATAAACGTAACGTAAATACGTCGATTTATCCGTGGATATAAATAAATTCATAAAAATATTATGGTGGGACGAGAAATATGAATTTAATGTGTGACGTCAAATATTTGTTAACAATAATTAATTAAAATCCCGAGCTATCGATTTTTTCTCTACAATATCCGTTTTTTTTTGTCAAAACAGCTTCTGAAACTATCTGGCTTTTCAATAATAAAAAATACACGTTATACTTGTAGCCGTAAACCATGATGCGACGTATCACCAAGGGAAAGGCTATAAAAGTGGCTTATAAAACTTCACGTGATTAAAGGACGGCCCCCAATGTATAGCGATAACGGCGATATGAATGCTGTCAGAATAAATCGATTAATTAAAATTTTAATGACACTGGCTTGATTGAGAACATTCATTTGGACACGAATAAATTTTTGGAATAACTGAGTATTTTGTACTCGCTCGTTCTAGTCGCAAGCGCCACTGCCGAGCACGAGCATTTCTCAGTAGCAGCCACGGAGCCTGGATCTGTACCCGGTTGATGGCTATAGGCTCGCCCCCAATTACACATAGCTAACGAAATGTGGGTGTACTGTTAGGTACACCTCTGCCTTATCTTTCTCGGGCCACAAGCGTGATGTCAAATTATGTTAACTCAGTTTTCTCGCTGAGTGGTGAATAAACAACGTCGGCGTCAGAATCGCTGCGAAAATACAAAAACAAATACCGGTATTGAATGCAACGGTAAACACGGCACTAGCGTGCATAAATTGAATAAATATTCTCCGAAGTCCAATAAGTTACCTATTTGGAACTTTTATTTTATTTTTCTTTTTTGGCCAACCAACAATTGTTTACACTGTAAATATTTAAAGTAATATCTACCATAATCCATGGTTAGTGTAACAATTTCTTACAGGTTAGCACCGCATGCCCCCTAAACATATTACGTGTGCTACAAGCACTAAAATTAATATCTAATAACTTACAAGTTTTTATTAACAGTACATATGTACGTGAGGGAATATAAAACTAACATAAACAGACACAACAAAATAGAAAAAAATACATAATTAAACATTACTATTAGTTGTTCTATGAAACTTGGCATGTGAGTCAAAATGCACGTCAACAAGATCGCTGGAGCTATTTAACAGTTTGCAAAGACGAGGAACGACAGAGTTTATCTCAAACATCATCATCTGCCTAGCCTTCTTCCAGTCAAGCCGGAAGCAGCCGAATACCAGTTTTTTACAAGGAGTGACTGCCTATCTGACCTCCACAACCCAGTTAGTACTAGGTAATACGACACCCCATGGAATGACTGGCTGTCGGAATTTCGGGTCACTGAGTGTAGCGACTGTCAAAGATCTACAAATGAAATCCGGGACCACGTGCCTTCCGACGCTTGGAGGAAACTTATGTAATTTGTGGTCACCCATCCATAATTGATCCGATGAAGATTGATCCGAGCGGCTGTTATTATATAGCCACGCGCTCCTCTATCTCTCTATCTAAAAAATACAAGAGTTTATGCCAAAAGTAAACAGTTCATGCCGCACCTTTATCCTTTACCTGTACTGGACTGATTGTCCTTAATTATTGAATCAATGACTTCATAAGCCTACACATAATTCGTTACCTTTAATGACAGTTACTGTAAGGAAATAGCACAAAGTCTAAGTTATAAGCTTTTAACATTATGATTTAAAAGAATGTCCATGGAGTTTCTTGCCCATTCTTCTCCATAGAGATCTACGCTTTGGAATGGGCAACTACAGTACTTTCACAGTTATTATGTCTTGCGACTGGGACTGTAGCTACATTTTTTACTGCTGTCTTTGTTTCGACAATTCAAAAGTGCCTGTAATTGGCCTACTTGAAATAAATGCTTTGATTTTGATTTTTTATGCCCCGAATCTCCCTTCTTCTCCAGTTACCCACTTAGGCCAGTTATAAGTAATCATAATGAGTTCTTGATCAAATCCAGCCTTGTGCTCCATCTATTAGGAACATCCACAAAAATTCAAAGTCGAGAAATAGTTGTTGATGATCAGTCATCAATAACTAGGTATTGAACGAAAGGCGACGGCACAACAAGCTAGACATTAAGTGTACAGAAGGGTGTAGTCCATTGAGGCAGAACTGTAGAACGTTAGGTCAGTGCCGGTCGCCTGCCCTGCCGAGCCCCTATTCACTCAGGCGTAACGACCCACCTCTGCACTCCGAAGTTATTGATACTTTCCAAGAAAATCTTCGCTAATTGTTGCTTGTAACGCGATCAAATTATATGGTTTAAGTAACCTATTTTCTGGTTCGTTATTTCTGTACCTTTTTCAGTGCTGCTTTGTTTTGTATTTCCTTGTGTTTAAAGAAAGTAAGAAGTTACATGAACTTGGATACATGCAGTGGCGTGCCTAGGGGCCAACAATATGGCAAGCCCATAAGCCAAGCAGACTGTTCAGAAAGCCGAACTTGAAGAGTAGTAGGATATAAGCGCATGCCAACCTTGTAGGCTTGTATGAAAGTACCGCCACTAGATACAAGTATTATTCCTACATAATTAATTTAAACTGGTGCAATTATATTATTGTTTCGTAAAAAATATTGCGTTGCAGTTTCTCTAGCGTAGTCACAAGCACAACACACGCTGAACGAGGAAACCACAATAACGGGAAGTGCACGTGCCCCCACAACATACAAACAAATAATTCTAAGTAACCATTGAATCATTAGAGAACTACTGAATACCGCATCATGTCGTCACTATTAAAAACCGTCGTAATACACGCGTCCGCAAGTGTTGCGCAGACGCACCGCAGCTGCCCGTCCGTCGCGCGCCGGTAATTTCGTTAATGCTATTTTAATCGGCATGTAATTGGCCCTCATTGGGGACACGGAACATGGCAAGAGACAAATTACACAAATTCTCAGAAATTTGGTAAAAACACTTCAGTATAAACAATTAATGGAATTGTGATACGCCTATTACATACCCCGCGGTTCGAGGTAATCGAAGTAAAACATCGGAAAATTAGCTGACACGAAAAAACGTACTATTGGTAATGCATTCATAGAAACGATGGGTTTCCTATAAATGCATTATGAGCCTTAATTACCTTGTTATTACATGTAATTTACGAGATATATGAAGCATAAAATTGTTTGCGGCTATTAAAAACTATGTACCAACTAAAAATGTAGTGCGGGGACAAAATAAAAGCGACTAAGTACTTGATGTTTCTCGTATTTTATTTTCCGACTTCTGTAGAGGCACTTAAATTCGTGTCGAAATTGAAACCAAGGCCGTTGAAGTTGGTTTATCGCATAAGTGCTCTAAAAAACAATGAATGTGAAATAATAGCGTTATAAACCGGCTTCGGTGCGCTACATAAATGCCATTGATAACAAGATTACTCCTACATTTTGAGACTGTTGTTTTAACCTCCATACTAGCTTACTAGTATGGAGGTTAACAGGTACATTTAGATGTGTACAAGGTACTTGAGTGTTTGTTCAAGATCAAGTCGCATCCACGAACATCGTGCTCCCTTTTTAACCGACTTCAAAAAAAGGAGGAGGTTCTCAATTCGGTTGTATGTTTTTTTTTTTTTGTGTTTGTTACCTCATATCTCCGTCATTTATGAACCGATTTGAACAATTCTTCTTTTATCTGAATGGATCTACTTCCCGATTGGTCCCATAGAAATTTCATCAAAATCGGTTCAGCAGTTTGGTTTTAAAATCAAAGTAGCTGGAAAAAATGTCATACAAGAAATCGCGAAATTGATACTTGACAAGGATTTGTGTGTGATACTATAACTAAAAAGGGTAAAATAAAAACTTTTTTGAAAGTTTTTTTTATCGTATGGTTAGTGCCTAACCTGGTGTAGTATCATCGTTTCTATGCCGCCCATGGGCCTCTGACTTGGCTTTACATGCCGTCGAGAAATATCTCTCAGGCATGCTGGTTTATGTTTTGTTTTCATCAAAGCAAGTGATAATTATACAATACGCATATGATTCCGAAAAATCAGAGATGCGTGTCTTGGGTTCGAACTCGAGACCTATGACTTGGCAGTCCAATTGTCACACCACTAGGCTATCACTGTTATATGTATATCGTGCTCCAATCACATTTCAACAACAGTTTGAAGAACAGAACAGATAACTTTACTCAACTAATGCTATTTGGAAAGGGTTTAATGGATCAACGGCCAGAACCGACACTTACGTATGATTCCTATCCGCGTGAAACTCGGTAAAACAGTTCCTAATGAACAGTCCATTACCATTTGCCCATAGAATAATAACGCATTTGTCTATAAATTAATGAGCAGCACTTTTCTCAGTGTTTATTTATCCGAAGGGCTTTTTTTTTTTTTCGGATGGGAAATCATCAAATGACTTCTCCCGCTCTGGGCTGAGCGGGAGAAGTCATGTCAAGTCATGAGCTTTTAGCCAAAACAGATTAGCAGTTTTCAGCATTATATTTAATATTCAAATAAATTAGATACCTGTTGATTATTCGGTACCTATAAGTTAACTTAGAATATAAAATGATTTTCGTAATTCGGCATACTGTAATCACCCTTTCTTTTTTTTATTTTCGGATGGGAAATCATCAAATGACTTCTCCCGCTCTGGGCTGAGCGGGAGGGAGTGTCAGACTTTTACTGACTAAAATCCATCCATTTTCGCGCGTGGAACACGAACGCGCCGTCGACACGGCCTGTCGTCCTAAGACGGAGGGACGGCGAGCTAGCCCTTAGCTCACCGTCCACAGGCCCGCGTCTACGGTGGCCGGGGGCCACCACGTGGCCCCCGACGCCCGGTGCGTCTCCCGCGGCGGCTGGGACGTGAGGAGGAACGCTCTCTCTCACGTTCCGCCTCCTCCTTTGCTAGCATGACTGCTTCGCAAAAGGAGGTGGCTTCCCATTCCGTCTCGCTCCGGACCATGGCTCGAACCAGGGCCGGACGCGAGAGGTCGCCATCGCCGATCGCCGCTATGAGGACACGGCGTTGCTCTGCTCAAGCGGGGCAGACCTCCACCGTATGCTCCACCATGTCCTCCGGTCGATCCTCGCAGTGGAAACACCCGGGCGTCTCCTCCCGCCTGATTCGGTGCAGGAACCTCCCGAAACAACCGTGTCCGGTGAGGACCTGCGTCAGGCGGAAGGTGAGGACGCCGTGGCGCCTCTCAAGCCACTCCTCAAAGAGGGGACTTATCGCCACTATCGTGGCGTGCCCTGCACGGGGTTGCGACAGTCGCTCTCTCCATGTCACCATGAGATCGGCCCGGAGGTTTGTCCGCTGAGCGGCAATTAGCCGCGGCATTTATCCGAAGGCCTCGAGTCGTGTTTATGGAGAATTGATTTTAAGATCTTTTGCCTCGTTGTGTCGAGTGGTCGCAAGCGCGACTGCTGAGCATGAGGCACTGGGTTCTATTCCCGGGTCGGGCAAAGTGTTATTGGGATTTTCTATCTGGAGTTTCTCAGTAGCAGCCACGGCGTCTGGATTTGTGGCCTGTCGATGGCAATAGGCTGGCCCCCTATTACATGGGACTTAAAACATAACTGGCAAAATGTGGGTGTACTGTTAGGTACTTACACCTCTGCCTAACCCTTCAGGGATTACTGGTGTGATGTTATGTACTTATGATTTTAGGATAACTTTCGTCTCATACCTACATATACCGCTATTGTCACTGTAATATACTCTATCTGAACTCTCATTCAAATAACAGTAAGCCGACGAAATAATTAGCAAAAAATGAGATGAAATTATGTATAAAAATATTTACTTTTCAAACTACATACTTTACAAATATGTTTAGCCCAAATCGCCAAATCTGCGAACTACTGGAAAACGCGATCAATAACAAACAAGAGATTAATATCCGCGTACCTATACCTACTGTTACGAGAGCATACAAGATTACGCTCGAGTCTAGAATGTTCCACCATGAAACTATCTAGGAGATTCGAGAATAATCCTACAATGTTCCACTATGGAACATTCTCGAAGCTTCCACTTTGTGGAACTTTCTGGAAGGTTCCAGAAAACTGTGGAAGTTTCTCGAAAATGGGTCGGCCATATGAAGTTACCAGAAAGTTGTAAATTTTCTCGAAAGATAAATACCCGTCGTATTTGCAGGAGAGGCAGTCGATTATGGCTACACAACTATCTACTATTCTGTGATTAATAAAGTTATTTAGTGTTTAATTCGGTAGTGTTTTAATTTATCCCATACCCAGCTCGTACCATTACCTACCTACCTACATTTTGTGCCACAACATGATTATCGAGTACCTGCTACAAAAACAGCATTACTACAATGTAATTAAAATGTCGTTGTTTTAATTTACCGTATCACTGGTTTATCGTGGAATTCGACGTTTTAATTGGTAGGTTTAATTAATACAAGTGAAAAAACTGAAAAGCAATTAAAGACACTTTAAACATGTAGACATTTTAAAGTAAACAAAAGTTTTTTGTACGATTTGTCATTTCGAATTACTTATAAACATACAAGTTGTGTTTTTTTTGTAATCACTTTTTAAAACCCTTTTTTTAATACCCCACTCGATGCTATTGGAAGAAAAAAAAAACGATCTCCACAATATGGCGCCCCAAATCAGCCATATTTTTTCGCGTCAGTGACACTCGCACCACCAAGGCCAATCTATCGACGTACATATACTTTATTCAAATCCGTTCATGCGTTTAGGAGTTACGAGTAAGGTTTGGCTTCGCCGCAGTCGGGCAAAACAATATATGTATTTACATTTATGTATACAAAACAAAACCTAATGTTATTATTTTTTGGTAACAATATGTTTATATCCGAGACCAGACGGTATGCCTTCGAAGTTGGGTCGGCCTTTGATGTGGGATGCAACATGTGTTGACGCCCTTGCGCCACCCCATCTTCCTAGCACGGCGGGCTGTGCTGGGGCGGCTGCTGCAGGTGCTGAATACCTCATACGGCGCAAATACAATAACCTCATTGGTAGCTATGTGTTTGAGCCGTTTGGGGTTGAAACACTAGGGCCATGGAGTCCGAGTGCGCACCTACTCTTTCGGGACATCGCCAAGCGGTTGGTCGACTCTTCTCGTGACCAGAGGGCTGGCCTATTTTTGGGTCAGAGAATCAGCATTGCCATTCAACGTGACAATGCTGCCAACCTTCTGGCCACTATTCCTGTTGACAGCGATGTGGACGAATTTTTTGACGCCCTTTAATTTCTTCTTTTATCTATGTATTGTTTGTATTATTATTTTAAGTTTATATCTGGTTATTCTCTACAAATACCAACGGATTTACCGACTCACCTGCATACACCTGCCAGCAGTGTGGATATGGATTGATTGACTTTTGGCGTCAACAAACATTATGTATATACTTGCCTTTTTTCCTAGGACGGCATCAAGACATGTTACTTTCGTAGGCGGAAGTAAATTCAAGACCCAATTCAGATTAGCAAGTAGAGGTACAATTTAACACTAGCATACAACCTAAAAGCGACTTAGAGATTGTGTTGCCGAAAGTTCCACTTTGTCTGCACTTTGCTTGGTCCGTTCGAAAAATAGGATATGAATCTTTGTATAAAGGCTGGTGGAGAGTACTTTGAAAAGATTTAATAAAAATATATGTACCTGTAGAACAATTTTTTTTAGTGTCGCAAAACTTTCTGAGTGTCCCACGTATAGTCTGTAAATAATGTACTTACATAAGGAGTAATGAATAAAGTTGACAGGTTTTTTGAGCGCCTAAACTTGCTTCATCAGTGTACATTTAATTTTTAAGAAAGAATTCATATTATTACCTTTTAAAATTGTAAACAATCTTTTGAAGGCAATTCATTAACTGGGTTGAGGAGATTTTTGTTTTTGTTTGGAGAACTGGCCCGCCACATCAACTGTAGCGTATAATAATGAAACGTATATCGTAAACGTATATCCTTATAATTTCTAGATTACAGTGGTTATTAGCTAAGCCTTGTCTAACGGGAATATTGAGAAATACGAAAATGAAAACCTGTATCTAACAATAGCCTAAAAACGAGCGGAATTGTCTAATTGGATAGGTTTAATTTAACTGGTATTTTAAGTTAAAGTAGTGCACTGTTCAATAACAAAAATAATATAAAACTAAGTCACTCATCCGTGTACTACTTGAAAGATTTTGATACGATTTTCACGATATGAAGAACTGAAATAGGTACAAAAAAAGGATTTGTAATTCGTTTCAAAATATCGCGGCATCGCCTAGCCATTACATTGAAATGTTCCTTGTCAATCAATTTATTTAATCGTGAAAATTGCATCAAAATACATACTTTCAGTAAGTTGTTCCGAGGAAAATCACGGACTGACAGACAGACACGGTGTGGTACTTTATTTATTTTAATATTAATTGATTGATTAGTAAGCATAGGCACAAATACCATTAAAGCCACAACGACTAGATGATATAACAAATATAATTGTTTATTTAGGTATGATATTATACACTGATAAATACTAGGCAAGTAAGATGTAATAAACTGGCCGTGTAAGGAGA
>CAXKUT010000236.1:0-24108 GCA_964057025.1 Standfussiana lucernea | reverse complement strand
ATAAGTTGAATTATTCCTAATGAGGGAGGAAACTGTTATGTTTGGTTAATTTCTAAACGTCGACTGTCAGTCTGACGTTTAGCTGTCATGATTTTACCGCGCTCGGGGAGCACGTTTTTGCTGTGAAAGGGTTATATCTTTTTGTACTAATAAATGCCTAAGTGAAATTTCTATTAGTTACTTCATCCACCATACTTCCCCGCGCCATCACAAAGGATTTCAACAAAAAGTAAGCAAACCACATGTCGCCCGCCCATCGAGTCCAGTCAAATATGACAACATAGGCCATTTCCCCTCAACGATGGAAGAAGGTCGTTGCAGATACTGCCAAAAGAAGACCGTCGTATATTGCATAAAATGCAATACAAGATTATGCTTTGTAACAGGCAAAACCCCGAGAAATTGTTTTCTAAATTTTCATACCAAATAAAATGACATTTTCAGGTCAATTTCTGCGTTTTTTATTTTGTATTTTCTTATTTTAATAAAATAAACATAATAATATTAACGTTTTTTATTTTTCCATAATTTGGCACTGTCCACCACAGCGGACATGCAAATCTACACGTTCATCGTTAAGTTATTGGTAATGTCCGCTGTGACGGACATGAATTTTCCCAACAGTGGGCAACTCAGGATTTATTTTAACATTTTTTTGGGGCTCTTTAGCACCAAAGGCTTACAATAATTAAATTTATGTATTTCGTACTTGTTTTTCGTTGCCAAATTAAGGGTTAAATTAATGAGAAGTGCTATTGACTGAAGTAGTTCTAATCAACCATAGATTTATTTTGGTTTTCATGGTTTAACATTACTATTGATCAGAATCATTGTATATAGCAACACCCACTAATCAGAAGAAGTCATGATATGTGTTACTTGAAGTGTGCACTGGCTTCCGCTTCAACTTCTCCGTAATCAAGTCACACGGAGATTTTGTGCTAAAGCCAAATCGAACAATGTTTGTGGGTACCTTTTCTCGCAAATACGGCGCAGCTACCGGCCTCAAGCGTGAAGTTAACACTTTTCCAAAGGGTGAACACTTACCCATCCTGATCTTCTGTTTCAGTATGTAGGACATGTCCGTCTTAATGGGTAGTAGTGGCTCAGGCTCTGGGGGTGGTATCAATTCCACTGATTGCGCCCGGTTTGGTGAATTGCTAACAAACTCTTTGTAGTCCAGAACCAGAGACTCAAAGGAACTGCTGGGGCTGATGGTTTCCTGTGTCTGTTGCGGTTCTGGTACCCCGGGTGGCCGCACAGCTTTCATCAGGTCAATTACACACTTTTTCTGCTCGAGGGCTAGCTTTCTCATTTCCTCTTGTAGTTTCTCTTGCTCAAGCTCTTGTTGCTTTTTAAGCTCTTTAGCTTTGAGCATGTTGGACAACTGCTCCGAGAGAACATTGGTGATGGGGCTTTCACTCAAACTGAACGTCGGGATAGGTAATCTTTGTGGAGGAGATGAGAGCCTGGTGTCTGACATCCCTAAAGGGAGATTTAACGGCATCGGCAACGATCCCAGCCGCCCATCTTCGCTGGGACTGTCGGTCAAATTGCACTTCGATAAATGACTGTCCACCAAGGCAAAAAGAGACGTAAACGAACTTGAGTCAGTCATCTTGACTAACAATCACCTTTGTCCTCAAAATCAAATAAAAAATTTGGACATTTTATGAAGTATAACACTCCAACACATACACTACGCGATAGATTTAGAGGATTTATCAAAATCATGCTATGGTAACTAGGAGTAAAATGGACGTAGTTAAGCAGAAAGGACTCAATCCACAATAAGTCACTTTTGAGTTATGGGCGTTTGAAGTTTCAGCTGTAATTTCTCTAACAAAAAGTGTTTTTATTTTTAAATTTGGCCCGTTATTATTAAGAACATAGTTTATATTTTATTTGTCCATCAAAATAGTAATATATTTTGTAATAGATTTCGAGATATTAAGTGAAATGTGGGTTGAGTCCTTACAATTAAACTTAAGTTTGTAAAGACAGGTATTTTTTTTTATTTTCTCAGAATGAACTCAAAACTACCCATCGACTAGAAAATAAGTTATTTAAAAAAAATAAAACAAGTATTATTATAAAAAAGTTATATATTTACTGACCCGAAATATAAAGTTAACAAAATCACGTAAAAACGCCATCATTAAAATTAAAAAAAAATAGGAAAAACGTCGCTAAAATGAACACTCATCAATTTTCCTCATCCTCCATGTCAAAGTCAAGAGTTCATCAACATCCTCGTTGATACAGCTGGTTCCCTTAAGGTTATTATAAAATATGTGACAGTCTTCGAGTATTAAAGTAAACATAGATCTAAGATCGTCGAGCTTTGCTTGAGGAATGGCTTTTCCCTGGGGCCAAAGAGCTTACTTACTTTAACGGTGGACCTTCTTTTTCTGGGGGACTTTAATGCCCACCACGATGAGTGGTTGTTCCCGTTCCAGAAAACTGACCATGCTGGGAGAAAGGCGCGCAGATTTGCACTGTCGCTATATCTCACCCAGCTGGTGAGTGAAGCCACGCGAATGCCGGATGTTGACGGACACACCCAATTGCTTGGACTTGCTGCCGACTACGGACCCAGACAGGCACTCAGTGTCGGTATCAGCCCCACTGGGAACATCTGACCACTCACAATCTCACGGATCTTCGGGTGACCCCTCTTGTTCAGCTGAAACGGTTGCGGACATGATACGGCAGAGAAAGTAATACTATATTCCGTTCTCCGAAACACCACTCGGTCACAAAGCCCGTCCTTGGTTCAATGTGGACTGCGCTCGTGCTGAAGCTCAAATGCAGTCTGCATACCAGGCCTGGGTCGTGACCGCAAAGTTCGAGCTCGATGGGTTCGCGCGAAGAAAAGAGCCTTTAATTCTGCAAAGTCCTGTAAGCGGGTGATCCGAAAGACGCGTTTCGACCACGTCAGTCGCATAGGGGGGCAAAACTTGCGTCCTACCCCCCTGGTAGTAAACAGTTTTGGTCCCTATCCAAATCAGTCGAAACCAACTTCTGCCGGCCCACATTACCCCCCTGCTAAAACCGGATGGGTTGCTAGCTCACTCCGCCACCGAGAAGGCAACCCTATTTGCATCTCTATTTGCGAGCAATTCACGTCTAGATACTGACTCAAAACAGCCACCAACAATTTCTCGCTGTGATTATTCGATGCTGGAGATCACAATACACATGAAAGCGGTTCGTAGAGTGCTTCATAGCCTAGGCGTGAACAAGGCTAGCGGTCCTGACGGCATACCAGCAAGAGTCTTGAGGAACTGTGCGCCTGAGTTATCTTCTGTATTGACACGCTTGTACCGCCTTTCTCTTAAAACCCGGACGGTACCGAAATCGTGGAAGATTGCTAATGTACAACCAGTACCCAAGAAGGGTAGTCGTGCCGACCCCAGTAATTATCGACCAATCGCCATCACTTCCATACTTTGCTAAGTTATGGAAAGGGTTCTTAATGGGAAGCTGCTAGCATACCTAGAAGCCAACGACCTACTTATTGACCGTCGGTATGGTTTTCGCCGGGGACGATCAACCAGGGAACCTTCTAGTATGTGCTACGCACTGCTGGCTGGGGCGAGGCCATCGAGAAACACGGCGAAGCCCTTGCCGTGTCACTGCACATCTCGAAGACTTTCGACAGGGCAAGTCGGCTGAGCAAACATCCTGCATACGGCATTCCCGCTGTCTGTGCTGCTGGATTTCTGACTTCCTGAGTTAACGTTCTATCCGAGTTTTCATTGATGGCTGCTCTTCTGACCTTTTTGCCATTGACGCCGGAGTTCCTCAGGGGTCTGTTCTCTCCGCGACGCTTTTTCTGCTGCACAGCAATGACCTCCTTATTCCTAGTATTGTTGGGTACGTAGACGACAGCACAGTCATGGAGAGTTATGCATCCAGCGCAAAAACTAGCGGTGAGGAAGTGCGTTCATTGAGAGAGACCATGATAGAGCGAACAAATTCAACCGTAAGTCTTGTCCCCAAGTGGGGTGAGGATCCTTATTGTTATAATAAGTAATGTAACACTTATGCACCATCTATCTACCCATATTATGTGAATAAATTATTTGATTTGATGAAAATGTGGTTGTTTTTAACGCCACCAAAACACAAGTGTGTCTGTTCACCGCCAAAAGGAGCCCGTTCAATCTGGCTCCTACTTTCCGAAGTATATCTATACCAGTTAACGATAGCGTCGAGCTTTTTGGCGCGAAGTTAAGTGCGAATCTGAACTTCGGTGCCTACATTGAGTCGAAACAACAAACTGCAATTCAATTAAAAGTATTTGTATCAGTCATTACAGCTATTCCTTATCCTTACAAACGGCTCAGTCTGCTTGAGTCGATTTAGGTTATTTGATATTAAATGTGCTGTTCATCAAAAGCTCTTTTGCTGAAATATCTCCAGTGTTTTAAGTCGTTTCTGATAAACAAAAAGAAATATTTTATGTTAGTAAACCTATATCACAGAAACGACCCAACCTGTTTGAGTCGTTTCAGTTATTTGATAAAATGATATTTACAATCAAAACTAATTCTTAGAAAGGATCCAAACTGTTTGAGTTTATTCTGGTTTATCGACCTTAAGAACATACATAAAGAAATGTCATTACTCAAAAACAATTCAAGCGGACTGAGTTCTTTCAGCAAATACATTTTGTATGCTCTTCATACTGTGGGTTGAGTCGGGGTAGTGAGAAAAACTAGTTTCCGTGTTCATTTTAAAAATAGGGTTTTCACTACATGATAGATTCGACCCTCAGGAGTACGATGGCATACTTAACTAAATTTTGGCCAAAGTGTGGATTGAGTCCTTTCTGCTTAACTACGTCCAATAAAAATTCCAGTTTTTAATTGAAAACAGCGCCATCTATCAAATCGTTAAGGGAAAAAAAAGGTTGGTGTTGCTATGGTTAAATAAATTATTCTTATGTTGGGAGTTGAAAAACGACATATTCAAGAAATAAAATTATAATCATATGTTAAACTTGAAGTAAATATATAAAATTAACAGGATTTGTAAATTAGAGCATAATGAGCTTCTTATTATCAGCACAATAATGCAGAAATTATATTTTGGTATAAAACACGTGCATAATTTTGTTTTTATATGGGCACACTTGAATTGCGAATGGCCTCCTGCGTGTGAGTGTAAACAACTCGTGCGCATTTATTTTCCTTTTGTAATAAAGTTCTCGTTGTTGTTTGTTTTGTTTTTCCTCCTCTGTGTGTCGCCGTATTTTGATTATCATCACTAGAACTTGTGAAGTTACTGTGGACTCTACGCATAGGCACTCTATAGAGTTTGGACCTGTAATTGCAAATAGTGAACAGTGAACTTCAACCATGTCACAAAATTCTTGCTGTGTACCTGGATGTGCTGTTGTTAGGAGTGATGGTAAGTAGTAAATTTGGTTTTTCTACCTTTATTTTATGCCAAACAAATGAAGGGTTATACTCTATTCCTCACGAATGGAACACTTAGGGGCACTATGAGCAGCATTATTGTATTATGTCAGTTTTGGAAATATCCTCCATTGTATTAATTGGTATCCATACTGATATTATAAATTCAAAAGTAACTGTCTGTATGTTACCTTTTCACTCCTAAACAACAGAATGGATTTCGATAAAATTTGGCGAAAAGATAGATGGTATCCCGGATAAGTGCATAGGCTACTTATGTCCCAGTAGCATGCTTCCCTTATTAGCACAACACAACTTCACAACTTCTTTTTGTTTTAAATAGTTTTTTTTGAATGTTTAGACAATTTAATGTTTTTCATGTACTTTGTCTCAAGCTCTGCTGAATGAGGTATAGTTCGTCCAATGATTGATTTAAATTACACACTTAATTGTTTCATGTTTTCAGGTGTGCCTCTACACTTGTTCCCAAATCCAGACACAAGTGCAGAGAAATTTAGAACTTGGATTTTTAATGTTGGCGGTGAAATAGCAATATTGGATCATCATACTATCTACCGCAACAGACGTGTCTGTCATAGACATTTTGATGAAATACATAAGTATCCAACTGGCAGACTGTCTAAATTGGCAATTCCAACACTACATATCCCAGGTAATAATATTATTTCTTAAATAAATATATAAACATATTCATCAATGCATTTATTTTGTTCAAACAAATAATAAATATAGACATTTTAATATTATTCTAGATCTCCAAGCAGAATCACTTGGTGAAGCAATGGTTGTGTCAACCTCTGATATGTCCCAAAGATATCAATTACAAGAATCTGGTTTTAACACGTCAGGTATGTGTCTCTTATTACCTCTCTCTGTGTCTCTAATGGCCTCATGCCAAAGTGTTGGTTTTCTATGGAGACGAACAGGCAAGAAACTATGGTTTTTCTTTGAAAGTCAAGATGTTGTATAACAATATTAGGTAAATTTATACATTGATCTCAAACAAAATTATGTGAGGACAATGTAGGAGAAGATAAAGAGTTGAGACTTATCAAGTCTGTTGGTTCAGGTTTCTTATCTTATTTCCAAACTGGTGCGTGATTTCTTTTTTGAGCCTCAACTGAATAATGGTATTTAATTATATTTCAGGAAAAGAAGTCATTGGAGCTATAATAAGCACGTCTGCCATAGCTTCAACAAACATTGAGGCTATAGCCAGCACAACGTCCCTAGCTTCAACAAACATTGAGGCTATAGCCAGCACGTCGTCACTAGCTTCAACAAACATTGAGGCTACAATAAGCAAGCCGGCCCTTGCTTCCACATCAAATGTTATAAGGACACATTCAAATGATTTGATATCAGGTTTGTATTAATTATATCTATACTAATATTATAAAGAGGTAAAGTTGTTTGTAAGTATGGAGCTCTCTTTGTCTCTGGAACTACACTATGATAATCCTTTGTTCAAAGAAGGATGGCCAAATTTCTATAGGAGCTGGACTTGACTTTTATTTTTCATGTCCCAAAACAAACTATAGTTAGATTGGTTTGTTTTTATGTTGTAAACATCATCCCGTTTGAAAATCGTATCTAAATAGCCACGATTTATTATAATAACGTCAACAATACTTTTGAGGTTAGAATAAAAAAATATCATTTTACCCGACTGCGACGCGAAGAGATTTGATTTAAGATTTCTCTCAGATAATTACCCAAAAAATAGGACATTTCTCAAAGCACAATCCTTGTCTGTCCATCATACACTTAGACTTCGCTGTCAAAAAGGGCCGTCTGCCAAACCGTCTCATGGAGTCTGGTCCGCTTCGACGATAGATTTTGACCGACAATTCAATGAAAACTACACCTATATTGCTCAGCGTGTAGTGTAGAAATGGAGGAGAAATCAAGGATGGCATAATTATCATCACACGCGAAGTCCTTCCTGAAAGACTTCAAGGCTTTTTTTTCTGGCTGAAGAGAGTTAGTCGCTAGATACCTACTGTCTTTCAGTCTTCAATACTCAAGTTGCATATGTATTAACAAATCAAGTAATGGTAGGTTACAGGAGTAAATGAATTGTAATGGTAGGATTTAGGAGTACTTAAATGAAAGAAATAGGCTTGACAAAAATACTTTTTATTCTTCATCCTCTCTTACAACTACAGCATCGAGGAATGCTGCTGGCGCTGATATTGTCGGCTGATGCCTGGCCCACCCAAGGTACCACACAAGCGTCATAACATGTGCACAGCACCCAACCGTTCTTCTACCAACTAAACAATTACAGCAATACTCTATTATAGCTTCCCTTCCAGACACATTATTTTCAATTAATATATAAACATAATATACTTTTCTCGAAATGTGTCTGGATTTAATTTTGCCTCTTATAAGTGAATTGTTTCCACTTCCTCTCAAACGATACTCTGTTACATTAATGTTTTCTCTGCTTATTTCAATTCGATACCCTCCGTGAAACCTGACATGTTCACTATAATAGGACCTTGCTTGTCGGATCTGATATGTTCCTAGGGCAAATAATATAACTTCACCACATATTCTAGACGGGGAAATATAATATTAGTATTGGAATGAGCTGTAATACTAGTAAAATCAGATGTTCGTCTATTCATATTCGTAGTGTTTATAAAATCAGATAAATTATTACTTAATGGAAATCGTTCCCTAATAACATTTATGATTTGTTCAGCATCATTCCTATTTTTTAACCGAACACCGAATTTATTTAAAAGGCTTGCAGCTATGGAAAACATTTGCATCATATGTGGAACAGTTTTATTAAAAAAATCTTGCCGGTTTATTTTGAAGTCTCGTTTAAAGTACCCATTAACTACTTCCACCACCCAATGACATAAGGTCACACAACGACTCCTATTAGCTTGCTCGGTGGTGAGCTGATGCTCACCCTCAAGCAAGGATTCCGGCATATATGTTTTGTAGCTGCAAGCCTCTAACAAACTAATTGAATCTCTAAATCCCCTGTCTAGAATAAAAATATCATTATTTTGAAAGTATTGTCTGAGAGGAGAGTTTTCATCTCTGAAAAGAGATTTCATTATATCTGCATCAGATGTGGTAGCTTTGTATGGGCCAAAGCAGTCTACAATATAGCCATCGGGGGTCACCAGCAAAAATGGTTTTAACAAGTTTCTGTACTTATGTAAGGAATAAGTGTCCTTTTGGAACATATAATTGGAACTTTTGTTTATATAAATATATGTCCCATCACATATAATTATCGTATTTTCATTATTTTGATTATAAATTGCATTTGGAATCATTAAATTGTGTTGCAACAATTGTTCACGGGATATGTGTTGGAGTCCCAGATTTCTTGGCACAAAATCCTGTACCAATATTTCTCTAACCTTATCCATTAATCTTTCTAATGTTCGTCTTGGAACCATTAATAACTGGGATAACCGGTCATCTGAGTCACCAGTTCTCATCTTCATTAGAAGAGCACCTAAACCCAAAATGCCTCTCTTTGTTTCTATAAGACGCGGATTTTCATATAGTAAAAGTTCAAATTGCTGTTTATTCATTCCAAGCCAATAATGAAACAAATGTTCATCAATTCTTTCAACACTTTCCATACTCGAGAAATCGAGAAATGTGTTAAAAGCATTTATAAAAGAAAGTGCATGTTCCACTTGGTCAGCCGTAAATGTTCTGAAACTATTTTGAGAATCCAACAACATATCCCAATCAGTGCTAAATGTATGTTCTACACAAATACGAGCATTTATAGGCAAGTAATATTTGTGTTTGCTAAGAATTGTTGCTCTTAGAGGGTCAGAAATCCTATGCAAATCTCTGTTCTGGCAACCAGAAAAAACACAATGTGCTGCAGAGTTAGCCGCTCGTCTATACTGCGGTAAACTAATCACCCTAGGTACTTCGTCAGCTTGCTGGTCTGTATTTGGAGTGCTTTCAGGATCTTGGAGTTGAGGCTCTGGCTCTGACTCCTGCTCCGGCTCTTGCTCTGGCTCTGCCTGCTGCTCAATATTTTGCTGCATATTATGTGTAGCAACTCTCTTGAGTCTCAGCCAACAGGGATGACAAACACGGTCTGTTGAAGTTGCCTGAAACAACCATACAGCCTCATCATAGTATAAATGTTTCGATTCATTGTTATTAAACCCGAGCATACAAAATCACTCTAACAAAACAATATTAAAGTACAGTGATAAATTCACTATAACATTGATAAAATACAAACCAAAAAAAAGTAATAATAACAAATCATAATTACCTGCCGTGGGGCAATTCTATTTTCGAGTTCATTATGTATTGCTTGTTGCAACTGAGATGGATTCTCTCTCACAATAAGGTCACATTTACGGTTCCGCAGAGAACTTCCACAAAGTATGCAAACATGCATGTGGCCACGGGAAGATGAGGCACCAGGTTCATTGGCTAATCCGGAGTTGACATGCTGCATTGCCAATTGTTTACAGGCATCACATATGTAGTCTTCTTCAGTGATCTAAAATAAGAATTAGAGTTGTATTATATGATGTATGATTGAGTGTGATAGTTTAAGTTAGTTTTATAAAATAAGTAGGTATGTAAATACGTACTATTATTGAAGAATTCCACTCGCAGATCTTAGAAACAACTCTGGTATCCAGTTCAAAAACGAGATGGCGGCGAAGTGTATCTATGCGTATGTTACAATTAACACAGAGCAATCGCAGGGCTAGTTGTGTAGTTGTAGTCTGCATGATGTCTCTCACAATTAGCAAAGATGCAAAATCGGTGTCCAGAAATCAAAAGCACAGAATAATCGTCACAAGTGGTAGTTATCAGTCCGTAAAACAATGTCGAGGTCAAAACAACAGAAGGAAATCCAAAATAGTACGTATCACAATCCACAACAACGAGTGAAGCGAAAAGATGATGCGAATGATTGCCGGGTGTCAATCAATGGCGCGGATCGATGACCATAGATTGTGTAACTTGTCGATGACAAATGACGTTCCGTTGTATGTAATTGAACAAAACGCTTAGCTTACTATGCACCTACATAATTATTTAATGACAAGAATCCAGTGCATAATAAATATATTAGTTGATTTGATGCCTATTTTACAAGCTATTTGAATTGAATTACAATTAACAACTATTCAGAAAAACGTGAATAATTATAGTCTTTGAATATCAAGTCCTTTCATACGCGAAATGAATCGTCTTTAAGTGCGTTCTGAAACCATTATTTTAAATAATTTCGAAACAGTTACAAAAACAAAAATAAACGAATAACTTTTTTTTGTGGCTAGAGAGGTATTTCTTGTGTTTTTTAGGACCTTAAAAAATAAGGGTATTTTTCATATATATGGCATATTGGGACGCTATCATTTCGTCACCTGGTACGATTTGGCCAACCTTCTTTTTTTTATTGCATACGTAACATTTTTATTATTTAAGTAAACATTTTTATATTTTCGTCAATTTGACATTAACAATATTTAATTTACAGGACATCAAAATGTACAACCTGACCAAACTCAACGCAGAGAGCGGAAAATAAAAAAGACAATTAAATCAAAAAGTATGTACTTGAATAATTTAACTTTCTTTTTTTTTTTTCGCACGCGAGCGAGCGAGCGGACGGACGTGTTACGCGTATCGTGTGTGTCACTAAATCACAAAGTTTTGTATATTACTAGTTCAAGTTTTAAATGGAGACGAAATGTAGCGGCTGTGATGCTGTTATCAATGATTCACTGTTTATGGAGTGTTCGCAAGCCAAATGCAAGAAGAAATTCCATCTTAATTGCCTGGCCTTAACAACGGAAAAGGTTGAAGCTTTCACGCCGGAATACAGGAGCCGTTGGATATGTCCCGAGTGTACATGCACAATGCCGAAAAGAGGTAATACTGACACACCTGTTCGAGGAAGCACAGCTACCAGCAAAACGTTTTCACCGAGCAGCTATGTGAATACCACCGAGCGAGGCAGCCATCGAAATACGAGTGAAATAATTGATACGGAGAGCCAACTTCTAGACGAGATACGTGAGTTTCGATGGGAAGTGAAGTCGCAGTTGGAGCAGCAGCGGAAAGAATATATTTTATTGCAAAATAGATTTATCAATACGGAAACAGAGTTGAAAGAATTAAAACAAATATTGGAGGTAGTACAACAAAAGGCAAATAAAGTTGAGATACTAGAAACTAGAATTAAAACCCTAATGGAAAGAAATGAGAACCTAGAAACTAGTCTTAAGAAAAGTCAGGCAAGAGTGGCAAACCAGATAGAACAAGGCCCTAAAGCCTCCACACCAACTTTTGCAAACGCCATCAAAGATAAGCGGGTAGTTGTTAAAAATGTACCAGTACCAGCAAAGGAATGTGTGGCCACGAAAGCGGCGAAAATAGTATTGCAGGAGGAACAGATGCCAGTTTTAGATAGTGAGAGGAGGTCTAGGAATGTTTTTAACGTGGAAAAGGAAGAACCTGAAAAAGAAGGAAATTGGACTACTGTAGCAAGAAAAAAGAACAGATATTCGAACAGTGAAGTAAAAAAAGGCGGAAACACGAGTGCAATTGATATACAAGGAACAGAAAAGAAAAGATATTTACACGTATGGCGTCTGCAGAAAGAGACAACAGTAGAAAGTTTAGAAAAACATGTTAGGAAAATTTATGAAGAAGAAGTACCAATTAAAGTTGAAAAAATAAAGCATAAATCTGAAAGGGATTATGCGTCTTTCATAATAGGAGTTCCAGAAAGCAAATATGAGAAGTTATGTCAGCCTGAAAGCTGGGCAGTTAATATTGAATTTGCGGAGTGGGTGTGGTTTCGTAGAGCAATCAACAAACCTAGGAACCTTAATTAACTCCGTTGAAATATTTTACCAAAACGTGCGCGGAATTCGAACAAAATTGGAGGAGTGTTATGTCAATATTTCAACAGCAAATGCAGACTTGTTCGCCCTCACGGAAACAGGCTGCAATGACTCCATTCATGATGCAGAAATAATTCCACCTGGATTTACTATTTTGCGGTGTGACCGAGCAGATGGGCGTAAACAAGGCGGCGCGTGTCTCGTGGCCACACCGCGTTTTGAGTTGCGGCGAGTGTCACTACCTGATGACGTCAACGTGGACGATCATGTGTTTGAACTGGTTTGTGCTACTGTTTACCTACGTAACAGATTTATGTTTTTACTTTGTGTCGTCTATATTCCACCTAGTAGTAATGATAATGAGTACATGTTATTATTTAACATCATTGAAAAATTTTGTAATAAGTATAGGGATATACTGGTTGTAGGTGATTTTAACTTGTATTCATGTTCTGTATCCATAAATATTTATTACGAATACTTTCATACTTTTTGTGGATTCACTCAGAGTAATGCAGTGGGTAACTGTAATGGTCGTCATTTGGATTTGGTGTTGAGTACACTGGCGGAGGGAGGGAGTGTGAGCGTGCGCGCGGCGGAGGCGCCGCTCGTACCGATAGACGCGTACCACCCGCCGCTCGAGATCTCGGTTAGTACACACACGCGCCTGCGCCGGCGCCCCGGCTCAACAGGCTTAGCTACACCTGACGGTAACGCATGTGCACCAGACGGGTGGAACTTTAATAAAGCCGACTTTTCGTCATTATATTCATCAATTGCAGCCGTAGATTGGACTCCGTTGTATGAAATGGACTTAGAAGTAAGTTTAAATTATTTTTATAATACTATTAACGCTATTATAGATGACTGTGTACCGAAAAAAAAGCGAAGTCGTGTAAACTCGAGGTACAATTACCCTGAGTGGTACACTGTTGAAGTAATTCGCGACATAAGATTGAAGGCTTTTCTGCATAAACAGTACAAGGCAAGCGGGTCCAGGGTCGATTACGAAGCTTTTGCTCGGTGTAGAACCAACATTAAAAATATGTTAGTAGTGGCACAGGAACACTATCGGAACCGTGTTCAAGGTCAAATGCTGAGTGATCCTAAATCTTTTTGGAATTATGCCAAGTCTAAAAGAGGTAAGAGAAGCCCGCAAGCGATCTTGAAAGACGGGGTGGCATTATCTGGTCAACAGTCTGTGGAAGAGTTTGCGAAGTATTTTTATTCGGTGTATAGGGTAGAGCAACCGGAGTTGGATGTGGATGCGGCTATAGCTAGCGCAGGAAGCGGAAACGGAGCGGCACGAGTGCACGTGGACCAATTACAGTTAGTAGACGTGTGTCGTGCGCTTCAAGATCTTAAGCCGAAACGATCCGCAGGGCCTGACGGCATTCCACCTTACATATTTAAGGATTGTCGAGTAGCGCTGGCTAAGCCGCTTCTCCATATATTTAACCGATGCCTCAAAGCGGCCGTGTTTCCGGAGAGGTGGAAAGTGACCCGCGTTGTTCCGGTACCGAAAGCAGGATCTGCAGAATCAGTGGATGGGTATAGACCAGTTGCAGTATTGTCGACGCCGGCGAAGGTATTGGAAACTGCTATACATGAGAGTGTTTACCTTCAGGTTAGCGCACAGCTATCAGACGCTCAGCATGGGTTTCGACCGGGAAGAAGTACCACCAGTAATCTTCTCTGTCACATGGCCCATCTGGTGTCGACGGTGGATAGTGGGGGACAAACTGATTCTGCTTACTTTGACTTTAGAAAAGCGTTCGATTTAGTCGACAATGACATGTTGCTTAGAAAGTTAGCAGGTGTTGGTTTCACCCCGCACACTCTCCACTTTTTTGCCAGTTATTTGAGGGATAGGCAGCAATATGTGGAATATGCGGGACACGTGTCAGATCCATATTTCACGAGGTCCGGGGTAAGTCAAGGTAGTAACCTTGGCCCTTTGAGCTTTCTTCTGGTAGTAAACGACCTACCAGAAGTAGTCCAAGACGCGAATTGTTTGTTGTTTGCCGACGACCTCAAATTGGCCCTAGCTGTAAAAAGCAAGGATGACTGTGTCAGGCTACAAGGTGACATCGATAGGGTAGTGAGCTGGAGTAAAGAAAATCTCTTGCAATTTAATAGCTCAAAGTGTGTGACCATCACTTTTTCTCGCGCACACAATCCCATCTTACATACCTACTACATTGACGGACTGCCTATGGAACGGGTCACAGAAGTCAAGGACTTGGGAGTAGGATTTAACACCGGTTTGACTTTTCGTGACCACATCATGCGTAGCTGTAGAAGGGCCTATAGAAATTTAGGTTTCATGCTCCGTACGGTCCGAGGATTCACTAATGTGAAAGCTGTTATAGCATTATATAATGCATTGGTGAGGAGCCAGTTAGAATGTAATGCAGTCATCTGGGCTCCGCATGAAGCTAAATATAGTCTCATGCTGGAGAAAGTTCAAAATAAATTTATTAGATATTTATATATGCGCTATTACGGAGTCTATCCCTTTTACCCGTTGATGTATCCAACCTTATTTATTTTAGGTATGGTAGGATACAATGAGTTAAGGGTTAGGAGGGATCTGGCACTCGCTTCATATATATTTAAATTACTTAGAGGGAAGGTGCATAATGCAGTTGTTCTGAGTCAGGTGAGTTTGTGTGTTCCGGACAGGTACGTGTGGCGACGACGGCAGCCACGACTGCTAGTGGAGCCGCGCGCTCGGACCAAACTTTTAAGGGAGGCGCCGCTGACGCGTGCACTCCGCACGCTCAACCTCATAGCGAGTGAGACGGACCTATTTTATTGTTCTCTGAGTGAATTCACAAGGAATGCATTGTTTATCATTAGTTATAGATATTAGTATAGGTATTAGTTGTAAGTATAAATTAAGTTATTATTAATTAAGGCGCATTTATCGCATTGGGTTAGCCTGTAATGATAAATGTAAGTAGATAAATAAATAAATAAATAAATAAATAAAATAAATAAACTTAAGTAAACACTAATTTATGAATTGCATAATTAAACTCAAATGGACATCCAGACCTCTTAAGTCATAAACCAAAAAGATACTTAATTCCCTTTTAGAATAATATAATTTTGAAATCTTGAATATCTAAATCTCTTTTTTAAAGTTTCATTGTAAATTTTTAAAAGAAAAATATTTGTGTATTTCAGGTCCCCGTGTAACTTTGGCGCACTATAAGGAATTTAACCCTTTATCAGGCAAAGGGAATATTTTTCCCACCATATTTTTCAGCTGAATAATTAAATAATGTGTTCCTGTTAGTTATTCTATTGTTTTACACAAGTTATTACAAGACTTTTCAATCACTCACTAATTACTTGAAGAAAATAAAAACATTTTAAAAAAGTTGAAATTTATTATCTACCAATAATACTTATGCCTATTTATCATTATTTTCCGATTGCTAAATTGTTACGCCTGTTAAAGGGTTAAATCTGTTTTAAAGAAGTTAAGAAAATGTGAAAGTGATAAGAAGTGTTTTAAAGCAAAATACATGATTGCAAAAAAAATGTCAAAAACAACAGCATTCAATATGGTTTGTAAGAATATGTCTTATTCTTCGAAGTTGTTTTGCCAAATGCAAGTCTCCCAAAGTGGCAAGAAAAAGAAAGGAAGGCGCTTCACCCTCGATGAAAAAATTCTGGCGTTGTCTTTATACAAGCCATCTCCTAAGGCATATCGCTTACTTAGCAACATGTGTATATTGCCAAGCAGAAGAACACTGCAAAATTTACTGCAAAAGATAAATTTAAAAGCTGGAATCAATGACATTATATTTGAAAATTTGAAAAAAAGAGTTACTAAAATGCCTAACAATTATAAATATTGTACTTTAACATTTGATGAGATGGCTATTGGAGCTGGCATTTCCTATGATAAAAGAAATGATAAAATATCAGGATTTGTTGATAACGGTGATAATATAGAAACAGAATATTGCGATCATGTACTTGTATTCATGATAAGAGGAATTGTGAAAAAATACAAGCAGCCTTTGGCCTTTTACTATTGTAGTGGAAGCACAAAGACAGTTGAATTAAAAAAACAGATTAAGACTATTATAACAAAAGTGCAAGAAACGGGACTGAAAGTTGTGACAACAGTATGTGACCAAGGCACCTCCAATGTGGCAGCTATAAACGCATTACTCAAAGAAACGCGAGAAACATTTTTACGCAATGGACGAGAATACAAAGGGGGTTTTTTCATAGTGAATAAGAATAAGATTTTCCCAATCTATGATCCACCTCACCTAATTAAAGGGATTAGAAATAATCTTATCACAAAAGACCTTAAATTTACCATTAATGGCAAAGAAAGCATTGCAAAATGGGAACACATTGTGAAGCTGTATAAAAGGAGCCCAGGTTATAGAGGCGTAAAGATAGTCCATAAACTAACAGCTCGCCACGTGATACCTGAATTAATCCCGAAAATGAGGGTTAAACATTGTACTCAGGTATTTAGTCAATCAGTTGGAGTAGCCCTTGGATTTATGGCAGGTAAGCAATTTATTATTTTTTCAGTAACTAATTGTAAATGTTTGAAAGATACAGTTTTTCGTTTGCTATCTGTCTTTAATGTCTGGATCGTGACAATATCAGTCAGTTTGTATATTCTTAACTTGGCAGCCATGATGCATTTCCTGATTGCAGTATGTTCTTAGCACAAACAAAGATGTTGTAGTCCATCTTCTTTACACAATCCCTCCTTAGGCCTTATCTCACTGGGACGCCATGGCTGCGCAGCCAAGTCGTGCTGCCAACAAAATGTATGCTTGTATGGTTGCGCAATCAAGCGGACACCAGGTGAGATACTCTCTAAAGAGTTGTATACATTTTGTTGATGGCGGCGACTAGTTGCGTTGCCATGGTGTCCCGGTGAAATATAGCCCTAAGTCCTAAGTCAGTAGACCATTATTTAACCACTATTCATTGCCGCGAACAACACCGAGATAGTTGTTTTAATATATTTTTTCCCCATTGCAGAATCTGGAGTCCTTGAAAAAGAAAGTTCCGATACAGCAGATCTACTTATGTTCTTCGATGATCTATTCGACAGCGTAAATGGCAGCTTCAGCGCGATAAGAGGAGGAAAAATTTACAGGACTGCAGTGACCCCAACCTCACCTCACCACAAATTGTGGAATTATAGTCTACCTGTACTGAAAACTATGAAATTTAGTAATACTAATAACCAAGGTGTAGTGCCTTCATTGTCAAGCTGGATTAAAACCATAGAAGGTTTTAAATTAATTGTAAAATATTTAAAATCCAAAGGTATTAATTCTTTACTGCTGCGCAATTTCAACCAAGATGCATTAGAAAACTTTTTTGGGGCAATTAGAGCCCATGGATACAGTAACATTATGCCCACGTCGTCTGCATTTGAAGGAGCCTTCAAAACTTTGTTAATTAATAATATTTCATCTTCACATTCAGTTGGAGCAAACTGTGAAAAAAATGACGGTGTATGTCTCCAATCACTAAAACATTTTTTAGAAAATCCAGTAGACTCACACACAACTGAATATGGAGATGAAATTGACAGTGACCATTTAAATGTACAGTTGCCAAATACAGACGACCTAATACAGGGCCAAACTCCAATGCTTGTTGAAAGAAGCGCAGCAATAGGGTATTGCAGTGGGTGGATAGCGCAACTTGCTAAAAAGCATATTTATAAAAATTGTGTGGCCTGCAGAAAAGATATAGAAGCAGAAGAGTCACTAAGTTTCCATAAATATATAAAAATGAAGGAATTTGGCAACAAAAAGTGGATGTGCTATCCTACAAGAGCATTATTTGATTTCTTTGCCCATGTGGAACATGTAATAATTGAAATTTTAAAAGAGCACAGCAATAAAAAAAACATATCAGTACACATAAAATTAATTATAACTATAAATGTAAATGTATCATTTATTAGTTGTCAAAATCATAAAGATGATTTACGTAATTATTTAATAGATAAAAGCACAATGTTTTTCATACACAATTGGTGCAAAGATGTAAATAATGTTCTTACTGGCAAAATTACCTTTTGGGATGTTAATGATCCAATGAAGGAAAAGGCTAATCGACACTACCTAACTCATAAAGGGAGAAAAAGGAGAACACAAAATTATATCTTAATCGTGTATTTTTTTTTTTTTTTTGAGAAATCATTGCCCCACACTAGGAATTCCTCCTGTATCGTGGATGCGTTTACAAACATTTAAAATCACATACACAAGCAGCCAGACCTGGAACAACTATCTGTGTACCAAATTTCATCAAAATCCGTTCAGTAGTTTTTGTGTGAAAGAGTAACAAACATTCATCCATCCATCCTCACATACTTTCGCATTTATAATATGATAAAAGATAAATAAATGATAATTAAATAAATACAAGTTGTTTCTTTTCCTTTTCAAATTCTTGATGAATTCTTCCCAAACGCCTACTTGACATAATTATCGTTGTCTTAGGGAAAAGTGACTTATGTTGACAAATTTGCTTTGAAATATTGAGTCTTAAAATGTGTTAGCATTAACTCTCAATATCTCAAAGCAGATTTGTCGACTTAAGTCACTTTTCCCTCTACGTCAACGATATAGGTACTGTACCTAGTATACCCACCAATCTATAGGTATGCATTTATATTTAGTTCCCCTAACGAAAAACTAGATGGCGCTGCGTTTGACAACTTCATAATATTAAAAAAAGGTAGAGCTGCCTGTCTATTGCCCGTATACTATTGTAGTCTTTGATCAAAATAATACGTCATTTCAAGTACGTTCATCATAAGTTACCTAATTATTGTGTTATCTCTCTTTTTGTTTACGAAACACGGAGATGTTGATCAAAGAAATCGATGAAACCATCATAGACAAAACTATTTCTCGACATTTCGACAATATTCATTGTCATTTCTGAGCGTAGTCTGAGTCACAGAGTACATTATAAATTTATAATATATGAGAATAGAGTGGTCAGTCGCCTTGGCAGTAAAGCGCCATCTATTGATAATTTTAGGAACTACAACCGGCTATGTATATACGTATAGGTAGCGAGTATAGTATACCTCTCCTATAGTTTGTTCCTTTGCAAAAAATTATAATTAGATCCTGGATTCATCTACGTTTCCTCAAACTGATGTGAGAGTAATAGTAAATTATCAGTGCAGAGAAAACGTAGATGAATACAGGTTATAAGGGGGTAACAATAAAACTCATTGTAGAGTAGACAAAGTATATTTATTTGTGTCTCTTTTTATAATATTCAATACATAATTCTTTGACAACATCGTTATCTGAATTTTCTGTTCTGGTGCCATTTAATAATAAATTCACATCACGACACCAGTTATGTTTGAAAAATTTAGAACAAAATTCAAATAAAAAATCTATCAATTCTTTTCTGTGGTCTGGGCAAGTCAAAAAGTTAAAATCAACTACCGTGTACAAAATTGTTTTCATGTAACTTTTGATGCGAGGTAAATCATTCTTTTTTTTTAAAATCGATGTAAGAACATCTTGTATGGCAGAAAACAGCTTTAGAGTATTTTCGGAAGGGTAGGTGAGTGATTTGAATGAAGAATACTCTCTTTTACTTATGTATTCATTCAGTTCTGTTTTATCATTATTAAATATAATTCCCTTACATTTGTTGCAATTTCTGAATACTTTTTGTTTTGCCTTTTTTATTACATAACCGGTTACGTAGCTAAGCTGGCTAATAATTTTAGGATTTCTGCTTTTGTGACTAAAATCTATAATTTCACAATTTATGTCATCATAATCAATATCACTGATTTCTGTTATAAGATTAATGTCTTCTTTTGTCAGTAAGCAATCCATAGATTGAAAAATTTTGCAATCATCTTCTTCACAATTTGACCCTACAGAATGATGACTTGACAAATTATTAATCAGTAAACTTGCGAATGCTGACTCAAAGCCTGATGGTGTTGGAGATATATTTCTATAACCATGAGAACGTATAGATCCAAAAAAATTCTCCAGTGGATCTTGATTTAAGTGTCGCATCCAGAATGATTTAATGTTATACTCTTTAAATAATTTATCTTTCAACAATTCAATACCTTCCAGCGTACGTAACCAGTTAGTTACTGATGGCACACTACCTTCCCTTCCCTCTTTACTGACGAATTTAATACATTTTAATATCTTTTTTGCTCTTGCCCATACTTTGCTATGTTCAGAATTTGGCGTGACTGCTCTTAAAAGTAATTTACCGCTACTTTTTTTCGAGTTGTCATAACTGCCATTCATCGAATCGAAAAGTTCGTCGAAAAACAGCAAGACGTCGGCGGTATCTCTGCACTCCCCAGGAAGTATTTTTTTTTCTGAAAAATTAGAAATAAAATTAATTGTAGAAATATGACTTTTAGATACACTTTGAAGATGACCAAAAGCAGCAAATAACAATTAATTAATACTATGGGTCAGATAATCAGTGCTATAACATAGCTTAGAAAGTTAGCTTAGTTTCAAAGTTTCAATGAATTATTTATTTGAGTGGGATGGATTTGAAATATATCCCCATTTAATATACTACTCAAAACAGAATAAGGGCCACGAGGTATTTCGTCTGTACCATGAAAATAATAAAACCAATATATATTTTTTTGTCTCCATAACGAAAACTAATGTTGTTTTTATCATGTAGACCAATACATTTATTCAAATAATAATGATTAAAAAGTTTATTTGCTTTTGAAAGAAAAAACACATTTTAGGTTAAAAATAAAAACAATGTAAAGTTACTGAAAACAAAAGAAAATACTCCATGCTCATCTTTTAGTAACGGGTATGCCCCCCTCGTTTAGCTACGCACTCCTGAAGCCTGGAGTGCATGCTCTCAATCAAATGCCTGACATTTTCCATTGGAATCTCTTCCCAGGCCCTTTTAACAGCGTTGATGAGTTGCTGTTGGTTGTGGATTTCCTGATCACCGTCTCTAACTCTTCGTTTCAACTGATCCCACATGTGCTCTATTGGATTTAAGTCCGGACTGTTCGCCGGCCACGACAAGACTTGAATTTGAGAGGCTTCCAGTACAGAGCATTGTCTTGCATCAAGATGAATCCAGGACCAGCTCGCTGTGCAAATGGGATCACATGTGGTCTGACAACTTCCTGCGCAGTAACAGTACCCTCATTTAAAATAGCGAGCTCAGTTTTGCCGTGTAAGCTTATCCCGCCCCAAATCATTACATTTGGACCACCAAAACGATCGACTTCATGGATGCAGGCTTCTGAAAATCTCTCGCCGCGTCTTCTCCATACTGTAATACGCCGATCGTCGTTAAAAAAATTAACTTTGCATTCGTCTGTGAAGAGCACCATGCCCCATTGGTTTATGTCCCAGTCCAAATGTTGGGAAAATCTTAAACGATTTGCACGATGATTTCTGGTTAATGGAACACGGACAACTCGCCTTCTTGATGCCTGCTGGTCTTCATGCAATCGATTACGAATAGTTTGGTCACTGACACGAGTACCCGTTGTCAGCCGTAAACGATTTTGCAGCTTGCGGGCCGTCGTTGTGCGATCTCGGCGCGCACTTAATCGAATGTAACGATCCTCTTGAGCTGTTGTAATGCGAACTCTGCCCGAACCAGGTCTTCTTCTAACACTACCGGTCTCATGGAAACGATTCCATAGATTTTGAATAGCTCTTCGAGAAAATCCCAATTGCAAACCCACAGATCGCTGCGAATGACCTTCTTCAATCATTGTAACGGCTCTGGTTGCTGTCAGCGAGTCCATATGACGCCTGCGTGCTTGTGGCATATTGCAAAAGACGTTTCTGACTCAAGATATCAATGAACTCTGATAATTTCTAATAAACCAAGAAGCTAAGGAAAGCAAAACGTCAAAGAAAATGGAATCAATTTTATTTAAAATTGTTGCCAGCATTAGATGAATACTACAATATTAAAAAGTTTAGGTATCAAAGAGTTTGTAAACTCAATATTTTACTACTTTCAATATGTAAATGTTTACTAAATTACACCAAAATGTAAAAATACCTCGTGGCCCTTATTCTGTTTTGAGTAGTATATATTATCTTTAAAGAAATTATGGACTATAGGTAAATACTATAGGATCAGGAATGTGTATCTGATGGATGAGTGATTATTATACTACTCACCGGCTAGGTATCCCATACTGGTTGCAACAGTTCTGCTGAATATTTGAGTTGCCATCTTGTTAAGTTTTGGGTTGATTGTAAATTAAGTGAACTTTATTTATATTAATACTGTTTATTAAGCTTTTACTACATAACTTTTTACATAATAGAGAGCAGACAATTATAGACTCCATGAACGGACGTTGGAGAGGAAACCGGAACCACAGATAACATATTGTCTATATTTTAGTGACGTGTCATGTTCCAAGTAGTGATGTGCTTAATGTTTCTCAACACTCTTCCTCAAATTTAACTTTAAATAACATTTATTAAATTTGCCTATGAAACATGAGCACATTTAATCAAAAAAAAATAAACTTAAGTTACCAAAAAATATTACTTAGTTCTTTATTATACACAACATTTTATAAAGATTTATATCTTTAAATAAAAATTAAACTAAGTAACTATTTAACTTTAAAGTCACCATTAGGTAGACTCTATAAAAATACTTAAATAGAAATTAAGTCAATAATAGCTTAATAAAGTTTATAAACTTTTCTTTACACAGGCTTTTAGTCATCAAATCAGCTAAATTGTTATCAGAATTTACATATTGAATAGAAATTATGTTTTTGCTTATAACATCCTTTATAAAATGATATTTAATATCAATGTGTTTAGCCCTTTTGGAATTCTCAAAACTTTTGGAAATTAAGATGGCACTTTGATTATCAACAAAAAGTTTTACATTAGATAAACAGTTTAGGTTATTTGCAACTCCTTTAAGATTCATGACTTCTTGTGTAGTAGTAGCAGCTGCCACATACTCTGCCTCTGCCGTTGAGAGTGCCACACATCCTTGTTTCTTTGAAAACCATGCGATTGGATTACTTCCATGTAGTATTATTCCTCCACTCACACTTTTCCTGTCCTTGTTATCTCCTGCCCAGTCTGCATCCGAGTAGGCATATAAATCATAGTTCTTACTCTTCCTGAATATTAATCCTTTTTCCTTAGTGCCTTTTATATATCTGAGTATTCTTTTAGCTGCTTTCCATGTACTTTCATTTGCTTTGTCTAGATATCTGCTTAACCCTTTGTCTAGTAGAGGCATTATATTTGCCGACATGTTTTCATTGCTCCACAAAAAGATAATTTGTATTAACGAAACGTTTTATCGTTTCGGGTAAAAGAGAACAAACTAGTACGACGAAAAAAAATATAAAAATTGGTAACATTCATATGACATGTGTCAAATAAATGTCAAGTTAGTTTGAATTTGCGGCTTTTTCTATTCTCGAGAGTAATCCGGCTAAATCTCGAAAAAAAACTGTTCTTTTGGTAAGTTTTTTTTTTATAATCGTTAGACTTGTGTTTTTATGACAATCTTAGATAATTATTTTAGATCAATATGTAATATTATTGGCGAAATCTGGAAAAATCACGTCGGCAGTATATTTGCCACTACCAGTTTGTACATTACCCGTTGTTGGCCATATATATGCCAGTACCAGTGAGATTTATTTTTATTTACAGAATAAACAATGGAGCACCGTTGTCGGGCGATAAACGATCGCGAAATTGAACTGCAGTTGGAAG
>CAXKUT010000235.1:15000-96687 GCA_964057025.1 Standfussiana lucernea | reverse complement strand
CCCCCCTTGTGGAACATCGGGTTCAACTGGCTGCTGCGGGGTGCCCTCCTCCCGGGCACGAGTGTCATCTGCTACGCGGATGACACTCTGCTCACTGCCCGGGGGAGGAACTTTGCCGACGCGGCCATTCTGGCCTCGGCTGGCGGGTCCTTGGTGGCAGAAAGGATCCGCCGCCTGGGATTGAGGGTGGCGCTGCACAAAACGGAGGCCGTGTTCTTTCGCGGTCCCCGGCAGCGCTGCCCTGCCGACGCCCACATCGTCGTGGAGGGCGTCCGTATAGGGGTCCAGCCCCAGATGACATATTTGGGGCTGGTGCTGGACGACAGGTGGCGCTTCGGCCCGCATTTCAGCGGGCTGTCGACGCGCCTGTTGAAGGCCGCGGGCGCCCTCTCATGGCTCCTCCCAAACCTGGGGGGGCCCAAGGCAAAGTGCCGGCGCCTCTATGCCGGCATTTTGCGGAGCATGGCCCTGTACGGGGCTCCCATCTGGGCGGACTCCCTCCATAGGAGGGAGAATGCTACCGCCATCCGCAGGCCCCAGCGGGCTATTGCACAGCGGGTGGCGAGGGCCTACCGCTCAGTGGGCTTTTCGGCGGCATGCGCTCTGGCCGGCACCCCTCCTTGGGAGCTGGAGGCGTGGGTGCTCGCCAGAGTGTACGAGTGGACGGCGCGCCGAAAGGCGCTCGGGGAGCGCCCCACGGGCGAAGAGCGGGAGGCGGTGCGGCGAGAGGCGAAGGACGCCATCGTCCTCCATTGGACGGAGGACCTCGCCAGCGCCGCCTTTGGCCGCCGGACGTTGGACGCGCTCGGTCCGGTCCTGAAGGGCTGGCTCGAGCGGTCCCACGGTTTCCTCTCTTTCCGTCTGGTGCAGGTATTATCCGGACATGGCTGTTTCGGATCGCACCTGCACCGGATCGGGAGGGAGGAGACCCCGGCGTGCCACGACTGCGGCGCGGCGGAGGACACGGCGCAGCACACCCTCGAGGTGTGCCCGGCGTGGTCCGAGCTGCGCCGCGGTCTGACCGCGGAGGTCGGACCGGACCTCTCGCTTCCCAGCGTGGTCGACGCCATGCTGGGGAGTGAGGAGGCCTGGTCGGCAGTAGCCTCCTTTTGCGAGGACGTGATGTCGCAAAAGGAGGAGGCGGAGCGCGCGCGGGAGGACGACCCTCTCGCTGCGCCGCTCCGCAGACGAAGAAGGGGGAGAAGGCGTCGTGCCCTCCCTCCTCATGGTGACGGGCGGGCGACAGGCGCGGGGGTGCCTTCGCCCGCATTGCAGCCGTCACCTTCGTCGGTCATTCCCGACCCCCCACACCCGTGAGGGTGTGAGGGGGTCCGCCTAGCAATCGTCGGCGGAGGACTGGAAGTAAAGGCTGTGCCGGTTTCCCAGTCCCCCGCCACTGTGACGAAGCGGGAATGCGCTGGGTCGTTTTAGTGGGTATACCGGGTCCGCCCGGAGAGTCCCACATACCCCTTCCGTCCCCCGACGGGAGGGTATGCGTAATGCATTTTTTCCCAGCGTAAAAAAAAAAAATAAAAAAAAAAATAAAAAAAAAAAAAAAAAAAGGTTAGGTTGGGGGAGGGGGACCCCCCACAGAGCATACGTCCACGTCGTGTCCCCTGGAAACAGCCCAGTTCTGACCACCGTAACGGAGTGGCAGACTGGGACTGGCCAAAGTGCTCTGTGATCTCGTAGCGAATTTTTATCTGTTTTTATCTGCCTTGTGTTTCGCTGCTATGCCTGCAACACCCTCGCGGGACGCCTCCGGGCGGTTTTTAAAATCAAAAGGCCCTTCTCAGGGCCAACCCAAAGGCCCTTCTCAGGGCCAACCCAAAGGCCCTTCTCAGGGCCAACAAAAAGGCCCTTCTCAGGGCCACCCCGACGCACCAGCGTCAGAGCCTAGCCGCGCGCCGTCTGCGGCTAGTTATTTTGGAGGGGCGGAGTCGTCCGACAACGACTCGCTTGTTGGTGCGGCGGACGCGAGTGGCTCGCGGTCGCGGAAGCGGGTCTTCCGAAGTTGTGGGTCCGAGAGTTCTTCGGCCTCGGGGTCCAAACCGTTGTCGAAGGCTAAAAAGCCGACGACAACGGCCGCGGATACCCACGTCGTTGGGCTCGCGGACGCCCAGCGCCAGGTAGACCTGGCACGGAAGGTCCAGCTCCAGCAAGAGCTGGAGGAGCGGGTTGCCGCCAAGGAGAAGCGTGCGTACGTCGCCCGGGCCAAGTCCGGGTACGGTGCGTCCCGGCTTGTGTACGCGGACCACTCTTTGGCGGAACTGCAAAGGATGGCGGAGGAGGACGAGGAGGAGATTGTGGAGGTCGCCTCTAAGTCCTCCAACCTGAAGGGCACGTTTCAGAAGGCCCTGAAGTGTCGGGCCGCGAGCTTGCGCGGAGTCGTCGCTGAACTCGTTCAGCGGACGGCCTCCGACGAGACGCGGCAACTGCAGGCGAGGGTGGATCGCCTGCAGTCGGAGGTCAACCAGCTTCGTCAGAAGCTGGCTGAAGCCACGGCCCGGCCTCAACAGGCCGAGGTGAGCCCTGTGGCAGAGGGCCCTGCCTCGGCCCAGCCACCACGGGCTAAGGCGAGCCCTGCAGTAGAGGGCCCCTCCTCCAACCTTGAGGATATCATCCGCAAGGTGATAATGGAGGAGAGGGCCTTCACGAGAGCCTGCCTGGCAGGCATCGAGGACCGGCTCCTGCCGGAAAAAAGCCTCCGGCCGCCGCTTGCGGCGGATAAGAGGCAAAGCCGGCCGGGGCCGTCCTCCTCCACCCAGGTGGAAGACGTGGCCCTTCTCCCTGCGACCACTCCGTCCAACGAGTGGACGAAAGTGGGCCGGGGGGGGAAAGGCAAAGGGAAGAAGTCGGCAGCGGCCGTCCCTGCCGTCCCTGCCGTCCCCGCCACCCCCGCACCCAGCCAGTCGCAGACGACCGGCAAGGGCAAGGGGAAAGGGAAAGGGAGAGGAAAGGGGCAGTTGGTCCCCCCTAAAACCGCGGCCGTCGTGGTGACGCTCACCGCGGAGGCTGCGGGGCGAGGGGAGACCTACGCCTCCATCTTGGTGCGGGCGCGCGGCAATGCCGATCCCACTCAACTGGGGATCGGCAGTGTGTCGTGCCGGCGGACGCAGGCCGGGGCTCGAATTTTCGAGTTCCCGGGGGCCGAGGGGAGCGCCCGCGCTGACCTCTTTGCAGCCAAGCTGCAGGAGGTCATCGCGGACTCTGCCAAGGTGGCCCGGCCGGTCAAGTCGGCGGCCATCGAATTGACGGAGTTGGATGACTCCGTCACCAAGGAGGAGGTGGTGGCGGCGGTCGCAGCGGTAGGGGGCTGTGGCGCCGCGGCGGTCCAAGGCCGGGACATAAGGCCCGGCCGCGGCGGAATGGGCACCATCCGCCTCGAGTGCCCAGTCGCAGCTGCCAAAGCCGTCCTTGCGAAAGGACGGCTTCAAGTCGGGTTCAGCTCGGGCACAGTCCGGGCACTCGAGGACCAGCCTATGCGGTGTTTCCGGTGCTTCGGCATCGGCCACACCCGGCCCCTGTGTCCGTCCAAGGTTGACAGGACGGACACATGCTACCGCTGCGGCAAGGAGGGCCACAAAGCCGCCACATGCCAGGCCGCCACGCCGCACTGCGCGGTGTGTGCCGCCAGTGGCCGCCGGGCAGGCCACGTCATGAAGGGGAGGAAGTGCAATCCCCCCCCTAAGCGTGGCAAAGCGCAGGCGCCGACCGGCCCTGCAACTGCTGCTGCCGCTAATACCGCCGTTCCTGCGGCGGCTGCGGAGGAGGTTGCGATGTCCGACTGATGGCCACGGTCGAACATCGCATCCTTCAGGCGAACACCAACCACTGCAGGACAGCCCAGGATCTGCTGATGCAGACCATGGCTGAGTGGTTGGTGGACTTGGCGGTGGTCGCCGAACCCTACTCGGTCCCTGGCCGTTGGCTGGGCGACCGGGACGGCTTGGTGGCGTTGGTGGCGCGGTCTTCCACAGACTCCCCTCCCCTCTCGCTCTTAGAGAGGGGACCGGGATACGTGGCCGCCGCGTGGGGAGAGATCGCGATGGTGGGGGTGTATTTCTCCCCAAACCGCCCTCTCTCGGACTTTGAGGATTTCCTCGAGATCCTCACTGCTGTCGTAGGGAGGGCGGCACCACGCCAGGTCGTGGTGTTAGGCGACCTAAACGCCAAGTCGGTGGCCTGGGGCAACCCGGTCGCCGGGTGCAACGTCCGGGGACGTGCCGTCGAGTTTTGGGCGGCCTCGTGCGGTGTGTCCCTCCTCAACAGGGGGGCGGTCCACACGTGTGTGCGGCAACAGGGCGGGTCGGTGGTGGACGTCTCGTTCGCCACCCCCGCGCTTGCCGCCCGCGTCGTGAACTGGCGGGTGGAGCTGGTGGAGACCTTGTCGGACCACCGTTATGTGCGGTTCGACATCTCCACCCAGCGGGGAGGGGGAACGGCCCGCGCTGGGCAATCTCCCTTCCCGCGGTGGGCGCTCACCCGCCTTGACCGGGAGGCAGCCAAGGAGGCCGCCTTCCTCCAGGACTGGCTGTCACCTCCCCCTGTCGAGGAGGTCCCGGACGTGGACGCCGCAGCGGTCCGGCTGCGGGGGTCCTTGACCGAGGTGTGCAACTCCAGCATGCCTCGGTCTCGCCGTCCGCCTCCCCGTCGCGCCGTGTACTGGTGGACGGAGGAGCTGGCGGGGCTCCGGGCCACCTGCGTGGCGGCCAGAAGGGCCTACGCGCGGAGCCGACGGCGCAGCGCCCAAAACCGAGTCCGGGCAGAGGAGGACCGCCTGTACGCCTCTTACCGAGAGGCTACGGTGGCCCTCAAGTCTGCGATGGGCGCTGCGCAAGACTCGGCGAGGGCCGAGATGCTGGAGGGTCTCGACAGAGATCCCTATGGGAGGCCATATAAGGCGGCGCGGAACCAGCTCCGCCCCTATGGTCCCCCACTGTCGGAGACCCTCGAGCCAGCGTTGCTGGATGGGGTGGTTCGGTCCCTGTTTCCGCGCAGGACCGACTTCACCCCTCCAGCGATGGATCCCCCGCAAGGGGCGGCTCCGCCGGAGGCAGAGGTGCCCCCGGTCACGGCGGCGGAATTCTACGCGGGGGTTCTGAGCTTCCGCGCGAAGAAGACCGCCCCCGGACCGGACGGCGTCCCCGCACGGGTGGTGGCGATCGCCGCCACCCAAATGGAGGCCAGGTTTCGGGACCTCTTCAGCGCGTGTTTTACGGCTGGGAGGTTCCCGAAACTGTGGAAGGAGGGGCAGCTTTGCCTGCTCCGAAAGGAGGGTCGCCCGGTGGACTCCCCCTCGGCATACCGGCCCATCGTTCTGCTCGATGAGGTCGGTAAACTGTTCGAGGGGATCGTCGCCGGGAGGCTGGAGAGCCACCTGCGGGGGGTAGGGCCGGATCTGTCGGACGCCCAATTCGGGTTCCGTCGTGGGCGTTCGACGATCGACGCGCTGGCCCTACTCAAGGGCCAGGTGAAGGAGGCGGTGGAGGCGGGGGACGGAGTGCTGGCGGTGTCATTCGACATTGCCAACGCCTTCAACTCCGTCCCCCACTCGACGATATTGGAGGCGCTCCGGTATCACGGAGTGCCCCAATACCTGCGGGACCTCCTGGCCGACTACTTGGAGGGCCGAGAGGTCCTCCTCGTGGACAAGTCGGCCACGGTGAGGCGGTACGGCGCAGAGTCCGGTGTTCCACAGGGGTCGGTGCTAGGCCCCCCCCCCCCTTGTGGAACATCGGGTTCAACTGGCTGCTGCGGGGTGCCCTCCTCCCGGGCACGAGTGTCATCTGCTACGCGGACGACACTCTGCTCACTGCCCGGGGGAGGAACTTTGCCGACGCGGCCATTCTGGCCTCGGCTGGCGGGTCCTTGGTGGCAGAAAGGATCCGCCGCCTGGGATTGAGGGTGGCGCTGCACAAAACGGAGGCCGTGTTCTTTCGCGGTCCCCGGCAGCGCTGCCCTGCCGACGCCCACATCGTCGTGGAGGGCGTCCGTATAGGGGTCCAGCCCCAGATGAAATATCTGGGACTGGTGCTGGACGACAGGTGGCGCTTCGGCCCGCATTTCGGCGGGCTGTCGACGCGCCTGCTGAAGGCCGCGGACGCCCTCTCATGGCTCCTCCCAAACCTGGGGGGACCAAAGGCAAAGTGCCGGCGCCTCTATGCCGGCATTTTGCGGAGCATGGCCCTCTACGGGGCTCCCATCTGGGCGGACTCCCTCCATAGGAGGGAGAATGCTACCGCCATCCGCAGGCCCCAGCGGGCTATTGCACAGCGGGTGGCGAGGGCCTACCGCTCAGTGGGCTTTTCGGCGGCGTGCGCTCTGGCCGGCACCCCTCCTTGGGAGCTGGAGGCGTGGGTGCTCGCCAGAGTGTACGAGTGGACGGCGCGCCGAAAGGCGCTCGGGGAGCGCCCCACGGGCGAAGAGCGGGAGGCGGTGCGGCGAGAGGCGAAGGACGCCATCGTCCTCCATTGGACGGAGGACCTCGCCAGCGCCGCCTTTGGCCGCCGGACGTTGGACGCGCTCGGTCCGGTCTTGAAGGGCTGGCTCGAGCGGTCCCACGGTTTCCTCTCTTTCCGTCTGGTGCAGGTGTTATCCGGACATGGCTGTTTCGGATCGCACCTGCACCGGATCGGGAGGGAGGAGACCCCGGCGTGCCACGACTGCGGCGCGGCGGAGGACACGGCGCAGCACACCCTGGAGGTGTGCCCGGCGTGGTCCGAGCTGCGCCGCGGTCTGACCGCGGTGGTCGGACCGGACCTCTCGCTTCCCGGCGTGGTCGACGCCATGCTGGGGAGTGAGGAGGCCTGGTCAGCGGTAGCCTCCTTTTGCGAGGACGTGATGTCGCAAAAGGAGGAGGCGGAGCGCGCGCGGGAGGACGACCCTCTCGCTGCGCCGCTCCGCAGACGAAGAAGGGGGAGAAGGCGTCGTGCCCTCCCTCCTCATGGTGACGGGCGGGCGACAGGCGCGGGGGTGCCTTCGCCCGCATTGCACCCGTCACCTTCGTCGGTCATTCCCGACCCCCCACACCCGTGAGGGTGTGAGGGGGTCCGCCTAGCAATCGTCGGCGGAGGACTGGAAGTAAAGGCTGTGCCGGTTTCCCAGTCCCCCGCCACTCTGACGAAGCGGGAATGCGCTGGGTCGTTTTAGTGGGTATACCGGGTCCGCCCGGGGAGTCCCACATACCCCTCCCGTCCCCCGACGGGTGGGCATGCGTAACGCATTTTTTCCCAGCGTAAAAAAAAAAAAAAAAAAAAGGTTAGGTTAGGTTAGGTTAGGTTGGGGGACCCCCCACAGAGCATACGTCCACGTCGTGTCCCCTGGAAACAGCCCAGTTCTGACCACCGTAACGGAGTGGCAGACTGGGACTGGCCAAAGTGCTCTGTGCTTTAGTAGCGAATTTTATCTGCCTTGTGATCGTCTACGATGCCGGCTACACCCTCCGGGCGATTTTTAAAATCAAAAGGCCCTTCTCAGGGCCAACCCAAAGGCCCTTCTCAGGGCCAACCCAAAGGCCCTTCTCAGGGCCACCCCGACGCACCAGCGTCAGAGTCTAGCCGCGCGCCGTCTGCGGCTAGTTATTACGGAGGGGCGGAGTCGTCCGACAACGACTCGCTGGTTGGTGCATCGGACGCGAGTGGCTCGCGGTCGCGGAAGCGGGTCTTCCGAAGTTGTGGGTCCGAGAGTTCTTCGGCCTCGGGGTCCAAGCCGTTGTCGAAGGCTAAAAAGCCGACGACAACGGCCGCGGATACCCACGTCGTTGGGCTCGCGGACGCCCAGCGACAGGTGGACCTGGCACGGAAGGTGCAGCTCCAGCAAGAGCTGGAGGAGCGGGTTGCCGCCAAGGAGAAGCGTGCGTACGTCGCCCGGGCCAAGTCCGGGTACGGTGCGTCCCGGGTTGTGTACGCGGACCACTCTTTGGCGGAACTGGAAAGGATGGCGGAGGAGGACGAGGAGGAGATTGTCGAGGTCGCCTCTAAGTCCTCCAACCTGAAGGGCACCTTCCAGAAGGCCCTGAAATGTCGGGCCGCGAGCATGCGCGGGGTCGTCGCTGAACTGGTTCAGCGGACGGCCTCTGACGAGACGCGGCAACTGCAGGCGAGGGTGGATCGCCTGCAGTCAGAAGTCAACCAGCTTCGGCAGAAGCTGGCTGAAGCCACGGCCCGGCCTCAACAGGCCGAGGTGGGCCCTGTGGCAGGGGGCCCTGCCTCGGCCCAGCCACCACGGGCTAAGGCGAGCCCTGCAGTAGAGGGCCCCTCCTCCAACCTTGAGGATATCATCCGCAAGGTGATAATGGAGGAGAGGGCCTTCACGAGAGCCTGCCTGGCAGGCATCGAGGACCGGCTCCTGCCGGAAAAAAGCCTCCGGCCGCCGCTTGCGGCGGATAAGAGGCAAAGCCAGCCGGGGCCGTCCACCTCCTCCCAGGTGGAAGACGTGGCCCTTCTCCCGTCGACCACTCCGTCCAACGAGTGGACGAAAGTGGGCCGGAGGGGGAGGGGTAAAGGGAAGAAGTCGGCAGCGGCCGTCCCTGTCGTCCCTGCCGTCCCCGCCACCCCCGCACCCAACCAGTCGCAGACGACCGGCAAGGGCAAGGGCAAGGGGAAAGGGAATGGGAAAGGTGGAAAGGGGCAGTTGGTCCCCCCTAAAACTGCAGCCGTCGTGGTGACGCTCACCGCGGAGGCTGCGGGGCGAGGGGAGACCTACGCCTCCATCTTGGTGCGGGCGCGCGGCAATGCCGATCCCACTCAGCTGGGGATCGGCAGTGTGTCGTGCCGGCGGACGCAGGCCGGGGCTCGAATTTTCGAGTTCCCGGGGGCCGAGGGGAGCGCCCGCGCTGACCTCTTTGCAGCCAAGCTGCAAGAGGTCATCGCGGACTCTGCCAAGGTGGCCCGGCCGGTCAAGTCGGCGGAAATCGAGGTGACGGAGTTGGATGACTCCGTCACCAAGGAGGAGGTGGTGGCGGCGGTCGCAGCGGTAGGGGGCTGTGGCGCCGCGGCGGTCCAAGGCCGGGACATAAGGCCCGGCCGCGGCGGAATGGGCACCATCCGCCTCGAGTGCCCGGTCGCAGCTGCCAAAGCCGTCCTTGCGAAAGGACGGCTTCCAGTCGGGTTCAGCTCGGGCGCGGTCCGGGCACTCGAGGACCAGCCTCTGAGGTGTTTCCGGTGCTTCGGCATCGGCCACACCCGGCCCCTGTGTCCGTCCAAGGTTGACAGGACGGACACATGCTACCGCTGCGGCAAGGAGGGCCACAAAGCCGCCTCCTGCCAGGCCGCCACGCCGCACTGCGCGGTGTGTGCCGCCAGTGGCCGCCGGGCAGGCCACGTCATGAAGGGGAGGAAGTGCAATCCCCCCCCTAAGCGTGGCAAAGCGCAGGCGCCGACCGGGCCTGCACCTGCTGCTGCCGCTGATGCCGCCGTTCCTGCGGCGGCTGCGGAGGAGGGTGCGATGTCCGACTGATGGCCACGGTCGAACATCGCATCCTTCAGGCGAACACCAACCACTGCAGGACGGCCCAGGATCTGCTGATGCAGACCATGGCTGAGTGGTTGGTGGACTTGGCGGTGGTCGCCGAACCCTACTCGGTCCCTGGCCGTTGGCTGGGCGACCGGGACGGCTTGGTGGCGTTGGTGGCGCGGTCTTCCACAGACTCCCCTCCCCTCTCGCTCTTAGAGAGGGGACCGGGATACGTGGCCGCCGCGTGGGGAGAGATAGCGATGGTGGGGGTGTATTTCTCCCCAAACCGCCCTCTCTCGGACTTTGAGGATTTCCTCGAGATCCTCACTGCTGTCGTAGGGAGGGCGGCACCACGCCAGGTCGTGGTGTTGGGCGACCTAAACGCCAAGTCGGTGGCCTGGGGCAACCCGGTCGCCGGGTGCAACGTCCGGGGACGCGCCGTCGAGTTTTGGGCGGCCTCGTGCGGTGTGTCCCTCCTCAACAGGGGGGCGGTCCACACGTGTGTGCGGCAACAGGGCGGGTCGGTGGTGGACGTCTCGTTCGCCACCCCCGCGCTTGCCGCCCGCGTCGTGAACTGGCGGGTGGAGCTGGTGGAGACCTTGTCGGACCACCGTTATGTGCGGTTCGACATCTCCACACAGCGGGGAGGGGGGACGGCCCGCGCTGGGCAATCTCCCTTCCCGCGGTGGGCACTCACCCGCCTGGACCGGGAGGCGGCCAAGGAGGCCGCCTTCCTCCAGGACTGGCTGTCGCCTCCCCCTGTCGAGGAGGCCCCGGACGTAGACGCCGCAGCGGTCCGGCTACGGGGGTCCTTGACCGAGGTGTGCAACTCCAGCATGCCTCGGTCTCGCCGTCCGCCTCCCCGTCGCGCCGTGTACTGGTGGACGGAGGAGCTGGCGGGTCTCCGGGCCGCTTGCGTGGCGGCCAGAAGGGCCTACGCGCGGAGCCGACGGCGCAGCGCCCAAAACCGAGTCCGGGCAGAAGAGGACCGCCTGTACGACTCCTACCGAGAGGCTACGGCGGCCCTCAAGTCTGCGATGGGCGCTGCGCAGGACTCGGCGAGGGCCGAGATGCTGGAGGGTCTCGACAGAGATCCCTATGGGAGGCCATATAAGGCGGCGCGGAACCAGCTCCGCCCCTATGGTCCCCCACTGTCGGAGACCCTCGAGCCAGCGTTGCTGGATGGGGTGGTCCGGTCCCTGTTTCCACGCAGGACCGACTTCACCCCTCCAGCGATGGATCCCCCGCAAGGGGCGGCTCCGCCGGAGGCAGAGGTGCCCCCGGTCACGGCGGCGGAATTCTACGCGGGGGTTCTGAGCCTCCGCGCGAAGAAGACCGCCCCCGGACCGGACGGCGTCCCCGCACGGGTGGTGGCGATCGCCGCCACCCAAATGGAGGACAGGTTTCGGGACCTCTTCAGCGCGTGTTTTACGGCTGGGAGGTTCCCGAAACTGTGGAAAGAGGGGCAGCTTTGCCTGCTCCGAAAGGAGGGTCGCCCGGTGGACTCCCCCTCGGCATACCGGCCCATCGTTCTGCTCGATGAGGTCGGTAAACTGTTCGAGGGGATCGTCGCCGGGAGGCTGGACAGCCACCTGCGGGGGGTAGGGCCGGATCTGTCGGACGCCCAATTCGGGTTCCGTCGTGGGCGTTCGACGATCGACGCGCTGGCCCTACTCAAGGGCCAGGTGAAGGAGGCGGTGGAGGCGGGGGATGGAGTGCTGGCGGTGTCATTCGACATTGCCAACGCCTTCAACTCCGTCCCCCACTCGACGATATTGGAGGCGCTCCGGTATCACGGAGTGCCCCAATACCTGCAGGACCTCCTGGCCGACTACTTGGAGGGCCGAGAGGTTCTCCTCGTGGACAAGTCGGCCACGGTGAGGCGGTACGGCGCAGAGTCCGGTGTTCCGCAGGGGTCGGTGCTAGGCCCCCCCTTGTGGAACATCGGGTTCAACTGGCTGCTGCGGGGTGCCCTCCTCCCGGGCACGAGTGTCATCTGCTACGCGGATGACACTCTGCTCACTGCCCGGGGGAGGAACTTTGCCGACGCGGCCATTCTGGCCTCGGCTGGCGGGTCCTTGGTGGCAGAAAGGATCCGCCGCCTGGGATTGAGGGTGGCGCTGCACAAAACGGAGGCCGTGTTCTTTCGCGGTCCCCGGCAGCGCTGCCCTGCCGACGCCCACATCGTCGTGGAGGGCGTCCGTATAGGGGTCCAGCCCCAGATGAAATATCTGGGACTGGTGCTGGACGACAGGTGGCGCTTCGGCCCGCATTTCAGCGGGCTGTCGACGCGCTTGTTGAAGGCCGCGGACGCCCTCTCATGGCTCCTCCCAAACCTGGGGGGACCAAAAGCAAAGTGCCGGCGCCTCTATGCCGGCATTTTGCGGAGCATGGCCCTCTACGGGGCTCCCATCTGGGCGGACTCCCTCCATAGGAGGGAGAATGCTACCGCCATCCGCAGGCCCCAGCGGGCTATTGCACAGCGGGTGGCGAGGGCCTACCGCTCAGTGGGCTTTTCGGCGGCGTGCGCTCTGGCCGGCACCCCTCCTTGGGAGCTGGAGGCGTGGGTGCTCGCCAGAGTGTACGAGTGGACGGCGCGCCGAAAGGCGCTCGGGGAGCGCCCCACGGGCGAAGAGCGGGAGGCGGTGCGGCGAGAGGCGAAGGACGCCATCGTCCTCCATTGGACGGAGGACCTCGCCAGCGCCGCCTTTGGCCGCCGGACGTTGGACGCGCTCGGTCCGGTCCTGAAGGGCTGGCTCGAGCGGTCCCACGGTTTCCTCTCTTTCCGTCTGGTGCAGGTGTTATCCGGACATGGCTGTTTCGGATCGCACCTGCACCGGATCGGGAGGGAGGAGACCCCGGCGTGCCACGACTGCGGCGTGGCGGAGGACACGGCGCAGCACACCCTCGAGGTGTGCCCGGCGTGGTCCGAGCTGCGCCGCGGTCTGACCGCGGTGGTCGGACCGGACCTCTCGCTTCCCGGCGTGGTCGACGCCATGCTGGGGAGTGAGGAGGCCTGGTCGGCGGTAGCCTCCTTTTGCGAGGACGTGATGTCGCAAAAGGAGGAGGCGGAGCGCGCGCGGGAGGACGACCCTCTCGCTGCGCCGCTCCGCAGACGAAGAAGGGGGAGAAGGCGTCGTGCCCTCCCTCCTCATGGTGACGGGCGGGCGACAGGCGCGGGGGTGCCTTCGCCCGCATTGCACCCGTCACCTTCGTCGGTCATTCCCGACCCCCCACACCCGTGAGGGTGTGAGGGGGTCTGCCTGGCAATCGTCGGCGGAGGACTGGAAGTAAAGGCTGTGCCGGTTTCCCAGTCCCCCGCCACTCTGACGAAGCGGGAATGCGCTGGGTCGTTTTAGTGGGTATACCGGGTCCGCCCGGGGAGTCCCACATACCCCTCCCGTCCCCCGACGGGTGGGCATGCGTAACGCATTTTTTCCCAGCGTAAAAAAAAAAAAAAAAAAAAAAAAAAAAAAAAAAAAAAAAAAGGTTAGGTTAGGTTGGGGGACCCCCCACAGAGCATACGTCCACGTCGTGTCCCCTGGAAACAGCCCAGTTCTGACCACCGTAACGGAGTGGCAGACTGGGACTGGCCAAAGTGCTCTGTGATCTCGTAGCGAATTTTAATCTTTTTATCTGCCTTGCGTTTCGCTGCTATGCCTGCAACACCCTCGCGGGACGCCTCCGGGCGGTTTTTAAAATCAAAAGGCCCTTCTCAGGGCCAACCCAAAGGCCCTTCTCAGGGCCAACCCAAAGGCCCTTCTCAGGGCCAACCAAAAGGCCCTTCTCAGGGCCACCCCGACGCACCAGCGTCAGAGTCTAGCCGCGCGCCGTCTGCGGCTAGTTATTTCGGAGGGGCGGAGTCGTCCGACAACGACTCGCTTGCTGGTGCGTCGGACGCGAGAGGCTCGCGGTCGCGGAAGCGGGCCTTTCTGAGTTGTGGGTCCGAGAGTTCTTCGGCCTCGGGGTCCAAGCCGTCGTCGAAGGCTAAAAAGCCGACGACGACGTCCGCGGATACCCACGTCGTGGGGCTCGCGGACGCCCAGCGACAGGTGGACCTGGCACGGAAGGTGCAGCTGCAGCAAGAGCTGGAGGAGCGGGTTGCCGCCAAAGAGAAGCGTGCGTACGTCGCCCGGGCCAAGTCCGGTTACGGTGCGTCACGGGTCGTGTACGCGGACCACTCTTTGGCGGAACTGGAAAGGATGGCGGAGGAGGACGAGGAGGAGATTGTAGAGGTCGCCTCTAAGTCCTCCAACCTCAAGGGCACCTTCCAGAAGGCCCTGAAATGTCGGGCCGCGAGCATGCGCGGTGTCGTCGCTGAACTCGTTCAGCGGACGGCCTGCGACGAGACGCGGCAACTGCAGGCGAGGGTGGATCGCCTGCAGTCAGAGGTCAACCAGCTTCGTCAGAAGCTGGCTGAAGCCACGGTCCGGCCTCAACAGGCCGAGGCGAGCCCTGTGGCAGAGGGCCCTGCCTCGGCCCAGCCACCACGGGCTAAGGCGAGCCCGGCACTAGAAGGCCCCTCCTCCGACCTTGAGGATATCATCCGCAAGGTAGTAATGGAGGAGAGGGCCTTCACGAGAGCCTGCCTGGCAGGCATCGAGGACCGGCTCCTGCCGGAAAAAAGCCTCCGGCCGCCGCTTGCGGCGGATAAGAGGCAAAGCCGGCCGGGGCCGTCCTCCTCCACCCAGGTGGAAGACGTGGCCCTTCTCCCTGCGACCACTCCGTCCAACGAGTGGACGAAAGTGGGCCGCGGGGGGAAGGGTAAAGGGAAGAAGTCGGCAGCGGCCGTCCCTGCCGTCCCTGCCGTCCCCGCCACCCCCGCACCCAGCCAGTCGCAGACGACCGGCAAGGGCAAGGGGAAAGGGAAGGGGAAAGGGAAGGGGAAAGGGAAGGGGAAAGGGAAGGGGAAAGGTGGAAAGGGGCAGTTGGTCCCCCCTAAAACTGCAGCCGTCGTGGTGACGCTCACCGCGGAGGCTGCGGGGCGAGGGGAGACTTACGCCTCCATCTTGGTGCGGGCGCGCAGCAATGCCGATCCCACTCAGCTGGGGATCGGCAGTGTGTCGTGCCGGCGGACGCAGGCCGGGGCTCGAATTTTCGAGTTCCCGGGGGCCGAGGGGAGCGCCCGCGCTGACCTCTTTGCAGCCAAGCTGCAAGAGGTCATCGCGGACTCTGCCAAGGTGGCCCGGCCGGTCAAGTCGGCGGCAATCGAGGTGACGGAGTTGGATGACTCCGTCACCAAGGAGGAGGTGGTGGCGGCGGTCGCAGCGGTAGGGGGCTGTGGCGCCGCGGCGGTCCAAGGCCGGGACATAAGGCCCGGCCGCGGCGGAATGGGCACCATCCGCCTCGAGTGCCCAGTCGCAGCTGCCAAAGCCGTCCTTGCGAAAGGACGGCTTCAAGTCGGGTTCAGCTCGGGCACAGTCCGGGCACTCGAGGACCAGCCTCTGCGGTGTTTCCGGTGCTTCGGCATCGGCCACACCCGGCCCCTGTGTCCGTCCAAGGTTGACAGGACGGACACATGCTACCGCTGCGGCAAGGAGGGCCACAAAGCCGCCTCCTGCCAGGTCGCCACGCCGCACTGCGCGGTGTGTGCCGCCAGTGGCCGCCGGGCAGGCCACGTCATGAAGGGGGGGAAGTGCAATCCCCCCCCTAAGCGTGGCAAAGCGCAGGCGCCGACAGGGCCTGCACCTGCTGCTGCCGCTGATACCGCCGTTCCTGCGGCGGGTGCGGAGGAGGGTGCGATGTCCGACTGATGGCCACGGTCGAACATCGCATCCTTCAGGCGAACACCAACCACTGTAGGACAGCCCAGGAGCTGCTGATGCAGACCATGGCTGAGTGGTTGGTGGACTTGGCGGTGGTCGCCGAACCCTACTCGGTCCCTGGCCGTTGGCTGGGCGACCGGGACGGCTTGGTGGCGTTGGTGGCGCGGTCTTCCACAGACTCCCCTCCCCTCTCGCTCTTAGAGAGGGGACCGGGATACGTGGCCGCCGCGTGGGGAGAGATAGCGATGGTGGGGGTGTATTTCTCCCCAAACCGCCCTCTCTCGGACTTTGAGGATTTCCTCGAGATCCTCACTGCTGTCGTAGGGAGGGCGGCACCACGCCAGGTCGTGGTGTTGGGCGACCTAAACGCCAAGTCGGTGGCCTGGGGCAACCCGGTCGCCGGGTGCAACGTCCGGGGACGCGCCGTCGACTTTTGGGCGGCCTCGTGCGGTGTGTCCCTCCTCAACAGAGGGGCGGTCCACACGTGTGTGCGGCAACAGGGCGGGTCGGTGGTGGACGTCTCGTTCGCCACCCCCGCGCTTGCCGCCCGCGTCGTGAACTGGCGGGTGGAGCTGATGGAGACCTTGTCGGACCACCGTTATGTGCGGTTCGACATCTCCACACAGCGGGGAGGGGGGACGGCCCGCGCTGGGCAATCTCCCTTCCCGCGGTGGGCGCTCACCCGCCTGGACCGGGAGGCAGCCAAGGAGGCCGCCTTCCTCCAGGACTGGCTGTCGCCTCCCCCTGTCGAGGAGGTCCCGGACGTGGACGCCGCAGCGGTCAGGCTGCGGGGGTCCTTGACCGAGGTGTGCAACTCCAGCATGCCTCGGTCTCGCCGTCCGCCTCCCCGTCGCGCCGTGTACTGGTGGACGGAGGAGCTGGCGGGGCTCCGGGCCACCTGCGTGGCGGCCAGAAGGGCCTACGCGCGGAGCCGACGGCGCAGCGCCCAAAACCGAGTCCGGGCAGAGGAGGACCGCCTGTACGCCTCTTACCGAGAGGCTACGGTGGCCCTCAAGTCTGCGATGGGCGCTGCGCAAGACTCGGCGAGGGCCGAGATGCTGGAGGGTCTCGACAGAGATCCCTATGGGAGGCCATATAAGGCGGCGCGGAACCAGCTCCGCCCCTATGGTCCCCCACTGTCGGAGACCCTCGAGCCAGCGTTGCTGGATGGGGTGGTTCGGTCCCTGTTTCCGCGCAGGACCGACTTCACCCCACCAGCGATGGATCCCCCGCAAGGGGCGGCTCCGCCGGAGGCAGAGGTGCCCCCGGTCACGGCGGCGGAATTCTACGCGGGGGTTCTGAGCCTCCGCGCGAAGAAGACCGCCCCCGGACCGGACGGCGTCCCCGCACGGGTGGTGGCGATCGCCGCCACCCAAATGGAGGCCAGGTTTCGGGACCTCTTCAGCGCGTGTTTTACGGCTGGGAGGTTCCCGAAACTGTGGAAGGAGGGGCAGCTTTGCCTGCTCCGAAAGGTGGGTCGCCCGGTGGACTCCCCCTCGGCATACCGGCCCATCGTTCTGCTCGATGAGGTCGGTAAACTGTTCGAGGGGATCGTCGCCGGGAGGCTGGAGAGCCACCTGCGGGGGGTAGGGCCGGATCTGTCGGACGCCCAATTCGGGTTCCGTCGTGGGCGTTCGACGATCGACGCGCTGGCCCTACTCAAGGGCCAGGTGAAGGAGGCGGTGGAGGCGGGGGACGGAGTGCTGGCGGTGTCATTCGACATTGCCAACGCCTTCAACTCCGTCCCCCACTCGACGATATTGGAGGCGCTCCGGTATCACGGAGTGCCCCAATACCTGCGGGACCTCCTGGCCGACTACTTGGAGGGCCGAGAGGTCCTCCTCGTGGACAAATCGGCCACGGTGAGGCGGTACGGCGCAGAGTCCGGTGTTCCACAGGGGTCGGTGCTAGGCCCCCCCTTGTGGAACATCGGGTTCAACTGGCTGCTGCGGGGTGCCCTCCTCCCGGGCACGAGTGTCATCTGCTACGCGGATGACACTCTGCTCACTGCCCGGGGGAGGAACTTTGCCGACGCGGCCATTCTGGCCTCGGCTGGCGGGTCCTTGGTGGCAGAAAGGATCCGCCGCCTGGGATTGAGGGTGGCGCTGCACAAAACGGAGGCCGTGTTCTTTCGCGGTCCCCGGCAGCGCTGCCCTGCCGACGCCCACATCGTCGTGGAGGGCGTCCGTATAGGGGTCCAGCCCCAGATGAAATATCTGGGACTGGTGCTGGACGACAGGTGGCGCTTCGGCCCGCATTTCAGCGGGCTGTCGACGCGCTTGTTGAAGGCCGCGGACGCCCTCTCATGGCTCCTCCCAAACCTGGGGGGACCAAAAGCAAAGTGCCGGCGCCTCTATGCCGGCATTTTGCGGAGCATGGCCCTCTACGGGGCTCCCATCTGGGCGGACTCCCTCCATAGGAGGGAGAATGCTACCGCCATCCGCAGGCCCCAGCGGGCTATTGCACAGCGGGTGGCGAGGGCCTACCGCTCAGTGGGCTTTTCGGCGGCGTGCGCTCTGGCCGGCACCCCTCCTTGGGAGCTGGAGGCGTGGGTGCTCGCCAGAGTGTACGAGTGGACGGCGCGCCGAAAGGCGCTCGGGGAGCGCCCCACGGGCGAAGAGCGGGAGGCGGTGCGGCGAGAGGCGAAGGACGCCATCGTCCTCCATTGGACGGAGGACCTCGCCAGCGCCGCCTTTGGCCGCCGGACGTTGGACGCGCTCGGTCCGGTCCTGAAGGGCTGGCTCGAGCGGTCCCACGGTTTCCTCTCTTTCCGTCTGGTGCAGGTGTTATCCGGACATGGCTGTTTCGGATCGCACCTGCACCGGATCGGGAGGGAGGAGACCCCGGCGTGCCACGACTGCGGCGCGGCGGAGGACACGGCGCAGCACACCCTCGAGGTGTGCCCGGCGTGGTCCGAGCTGCGCCGCGCTCTGACCGCGGTGGTCGGACCGGACCTCTCGCTTCCCGGCGTGGTGGACGCCATGCTGGGGAGTGAGGAGGCCTGGTCGGCGGTAGCCTCCTTTTGCGAGGACGTGATGTCGCAAAAGGAGGAGGCGGAGCGCGCGCGGGAGGACGACCCTCTCGCGGCGCCGCTCCGCAGACGAAGAAGGGGGAGAAGGCGTCGTGCCCTCCCTCCTCATGGTGACGGGCGGGCGACAGGCGCGGGGGTGCCTTCGCCCGCATTGCACCCGTCACCTTCGTCGGTCATTCCCGACCCCCCACACCCGTGAGGGTGTGAGGGGGTCTGCCTGGCAATCGTCGGCGGAGGACTGGAAGTAAAGGCTGTGCCGGTTTCCCAGTCCCCCGCCACTCTGACGAAGCGGGAATGCGCTGGGTCGTTTTAGTGGGTATACCGGGTCCGCCCGGGGAGTCCCACATACCCCTCCCGTCCCCCGACGGGTGGGTATGCGTAATGCATTTTTTCCCAGCGTAAAAAAAAAAAAAAAAAAAAAAAAAAAAAAAGGTTCTCTTTGGCGGAACTGGAAAGGATGGCGGAGGAGGATGAGGAGGAGATTGTCGAGGTCGCCTCTAAGTCCTCCAACCTGAAGGGCACCTTTCAAAAGGCCCTAAAGTGTCGGGCCGCGAGCTTGCGCGGAGTCGTCGCTGAACTCGTTCAGCGGACGGCCTCCGACGAGACGCGGCAACTGCAGGCGAGGGTGGATCGCCTGCAGTCGGAGGTCAGCCAACTTCGTCAGAAGCTGGCTGAAGCCACGGCCCGGCCTCAACAGGCCGAGGTGAGCCCTGTGGCAGAGGGCCCTGCCTCGGCCCAGCCACCACGGGCTAAGGCGAGCCCTGCAGTAGAGGGCCCCTCCTCCAACCTTGAGGATATCATCCGCAAGGTGATAATGGAGGAGAGGGCCTTCACGAGAGCCTGCCTGGCAGGCATCGAGGACCGGCTCCTGCCGGAAAAAAGCCTCCGGCCGCCGCTTGCGGCGGATAAGAGGCAAAGCCGGCCGGGGCCGTCCTCCTCCACCCAGGTGGAAGACGTGGCCCTTCTCCCGGCCACCACTCCGTCCAACGAGTGGACGAAAGTGGGCCGGGGGGGGAAGGGTAAAGGCAAGGGCAAAAAGTCGGCAGCGGCCGTCCCTGCCGTCCCTGCCGTCCCCGCCACCCCCGCACCCAGCCAGTCGCAGACGACCGGCAAGGGCAAGGGGAAAGGGAAAGGGAGAGGTGGAAAGGGGCAGTTGGTCCCCCCTAAGACTGCAGCCGTCGTGGTGACGCTCACCGCGGAGGCTGCGGGGCGAGGGGAGACTTACGCCTCCATCTTGGTGCGGGCGCGCGGCAATGCCGATCCCACTCAGCTGGGGATCGGCAGTGTGTCGTGCCGGCGGACGCAGGCCGGGGCTCGAATATTCGAGTTCCCGGGGGCCGAGGGGAGCGCCCGCGCTGACCTCTTTGCAGCCAAGCTGCAGGAGGTCATCGCGGACTCTGCCAAGGTGGCCCGGCCGGTCAAGTCGGCGGCCATCGAGGTGACGGAGTTGGATGACTCCGTCACCAAGGAGGAGGTGGTGGCGGCGGTCGCAGCGGTAGGGGGCTGTGGCGCCGCGGCGGTCCAAGGCCGGGACATAAGGCCCGGCCGCGGCGGAATGGGCACAATCCGCCTCGAGTGCCCAGTCGCAGCTGCCAAAGCCGTCCTTGCGAAAGGACGGCTCCAAGTCGGGTTCAGCTCGGGCGCAGTCCGGGCACTCGAGGACCAGCCTCTGCGGTGTTTCCGGTGCTTCGGCATCGGCCACACCCGGCCCCTGTGTCCGTCCAAGATTGACAGGACGGACACATGCTACCGCTGCGGCAAGGAGGGCCACAAAGCCGCCTCCTGCCAGGCCGCCACGCCGCACTGCGCGGTGTGTGCCGCCAGTGGCCGCCGGGCAGGCCACGTCATGAAGGGGAGGAAGTGCAATCCCCCCCCTAAGCGTGGCAAAGCGCAGGCGCCGACCGGGCCTGCACCTGCTGCTGCCGCTAACACCGCCGTTCCTGCGGCGGCTGCGGAGGAGTGTGCGATGTCCGACTGATGGCCACGGTCGAACATCGCATCCTTCAGGCGAACACCAACCACTGCAGGACAGCCCAGGATCTGCTGATGCAGACCATGGCTGAGTGGTTGGTGGACTTGGCGGTGGTCGCCGAACCCTACTCGGTCCCTGGCCGTTGGCTGGGCGACCGGGACGGCTTGGTGGCGTTGGTGGCGCGGTCTTCCACAGACTCCCCTCCCCTCTCGCTCTTAGAGAGGGGACCGGGATACGTGGCCGCCGCGTGGGGAGAGATAGCGATGGTGGGGGTGTATTTCTCCCCAAACCGCCCTCTCTCGGACTTTGAGGATTTCCTCGAGATCCTCACTGCTGTCGTAGGGAGGGCGGCACCACGCCAGGTCGTGGTGTTGGGCGACCTAAACGCCAAGTCGGTGGCCTGGGGCAACCCGGTCGCCGGGTGCAACGTCCGGGGACGCGCCGTCGAGTTTTGGGCGGCCTCGTGCGGTGTGTCCCTCCTCAACAGGGGGGCGGTCCACACGTGTGTGCGGCAACAGGGCGGGTCGGTGGTGGACGTCTCGTTCGCCACCCCCGCGCTTGCCGCCCGCGTCGTGAACTGGCGGGTGGAGCTGGTGGAGACCTTGTCGGACCACCGTTATGTGCGGTTCGACATCTCCACACAGCGGGGAGGGGGGACGGCCCGCGCTGGGCAATCTCCCTTCCCGCGGTGGGCACTCACCCGCCTGGACCGGGAGGCGGCCAAGGAGGCCGCCTTCCTCCAGGACTGGCTGTCGCCTCCCCCTGTCGAGGAGGCCCCGGACGTAGACGCCGCAGCGGTCCGGCTACGGGGGTCCTTGACCGAGGTGTGCAACTCCAGCATGCCTCGGTCTCGCCGTCCGCCTCCCCGTCGCGCCGTGTACTGGTGGACGGAGGAGCTGGCGGGTCTCCGGGCCGCTTGCGTGGCGGCCAGAAGGGCCTACGCGCGGAGCCGACGGCGCAGCGCCCAAAACCGAGTCCGGGCAGAAGAGGACCGCCTGTACGACTCCTACCGAGAGGCTACGGCGGCCCTCAAGTCTGCGATGGGCGCTGCGCAGGACTCGGCGAGGGCCGAGATGCTGGAGGGTCTCGACAGAGATCCCTATGGGAGGCCATATAAGGCGGCGCGGAACCAGCTCCGCCCCTATGGTCCCCCACTGTCGGAGACCCTCGAGCCAGCGTTGCTGGATGGGGTGGTCCGGTCCCTGTTTCCGCGCAGGACCGACTTCACCCCTCCAGCGATGGATCCCCCGCAAGGGGCGGCTCCGCCGGAGGCAGAGGTGCCCCCGGTCACGGCGGCGGAATTCTACGCGGGGGTTCTGAGCCTCCGCGCGAAGAAGACCGCCCCCGGACCAGACGGCGTCCCCGCACGGGTGGTGGCGATCGCCGCCACCCAAATGGAGGCCAGGTTTCGGGACCTCTTCAGCGCGTGTTTTACGGCTGGGAGGTTCCCGAAACTGTGGAAGGAGGGGCAGCTTTGCCTGCTCCGAAAGGAGGGTCGCCCAGTGGACTCCCCTTCGGCATACCGGCCCATCGTTCTGCTCGATGAGGTCGGTAAACTGTTCGAGGGGATCGTCGCCGGGAGGCTAGACAGCCACCTGCGGGGGGTAGGGCCGGATCTGTCGGACGCCCAATTCGGTTTCCGTCGTGGGCGTTCGACGATCGACGCGCTGGCCCTACTCAAGGGCCAGGTGAAGGAGGCGGTGGAGGCGGGGGACGGAGTGCTGGCGGTGTCATTCGACATTGCCAACGCCTTCAACTCCGTCCCCCACTCGACGATATTGGAGGCGCTCCGGTATCACGGAGTGCCCCAATACCTGCGGGACCTCCTGGCCGACTACTTGGAGGGCCGAGAGGTCCTCCTCGTGGACAAGTCGGCCACGGTGAGGCGGTACGGCGCAGAGTCCGGTGTTCCACAGGGGTCGGTGCTAGGCCCCCCCTTGTGGAACATCGGGTTCAACTGGCTGCTGCGGGGTGCCCTCCTCCCGGGCACGAGTGTCATCTGCTACGCGGATGACGCTCTGCTCACTGCCCGGGGGAGGAACTTTGCCGACGCGGCCATTCTGGCCTCGGCTGGCGGGTCCTTGGTGGCAGAAAGGATCCGCCGCCTGGGATTGAGGGTGGCGCTGCACAAAACGGAGGCCGTGTTCTTTCGCGGTCCCCGGCAGCGCTGCCCTGCCGACGCCCACATCGTCGTGGAGGGCGTCCGTATAGGGGTCCAGCCCCAGATGAAATATCTTGGGCTGGTGCTGGACGACAGGTGGCGCTTCGGCCCGCATTTCAGCGGGCTGTCGACGCGCCTGTTGAAAGCCGCGGACGCCCTCTCATGGCTTCTCCCAAACCTGGGGGGGCCTAAAGCAAAGTGCCGGCGCCTCTATGCCGGCATTTTGCGGAGCATGGCCCTTTACGGGGCTCCCATCTGGGCGGACTCCCTCCATAGGAGGGAGAATGCTACCGCCATCCGCAGGCCCCAGCGGGCTATTGCACAGCGGGTGGCGAGGGCCTACCGCTCAGTGGGCTTTTCGGCGGCGTGCGCTCTGGCCGGCACCCCTCCTTGGGAGCTCGAGGCGTGGGTGCTCGCCAGAGTGTACGAGTGGACGGCGCGCCGAAAGGCGCTCGGGGAGCGCCCCACGGGCGAAGAGCGGGAGGCGGTGCGGCGAGAGGCGAAGGACGCCATCGTCCTCCATTGGACGGAGGACCTCGCCAGCGCCGCCTTTGGCCGCCGGACGTTGGACGCGCTCGGTCCGGTCCTGAAGGGCTGGCTCGAGCGATCCCACGGTTTCCTCTCTTTCCGTCTGGTGCAGGTGTTATCCGGACATGGCTGTTTCGGATCGCACCTGCACCGGATCGGGAGGGAGGAGACCCCGGCGTGCCACGACTGCGGCGCGGCGGAGGACACGGCGCAGCACACCCTCGAGGTGTGCCCGGCGTGGTCCGAGCTGCGCCGCGGTCTGACCGCGGTGGTAGGACCGGACCTCTCGCTTCCCGGCGTGGTCGACGCCATGCTGGGGAGTGAGGAGGCCTGGTCGGCGGTAGCCTCCTTTTGCGAGGACGTGATGTCGCAAAAGGAGGAGGCGGAGCGCGCGCGGGAGGACGACCCTCTCGCTGCGCCGCTCCGCAGACGAAGAAGGGGGAGAAGGCGTCGTGCCCTCCCTCCTCATGGTGACGGGCGGGCGACAGGCACGGGGGTGCCTTCGCCCGCATTGCACCCGTCACCTTCGTCGGTCATTCCCGACCCCCCGCACCCGTGAGGGTGTGAGGGGGTCTGCCTGGCAATCGTCGGCGGAGGACTGGAAGTAAAGGCTGTGCCGGTTTCCCAGTCCCCCGCCACTGTGACGAAGCGGGAATGCGCTGGGTCGTTTTAGTGGGTATACCGGGTCCGCCCGGGGAGTCCCACATACCCCTCCCGTCCCCCGACGGGTGGGCATGCGTAACGCATTTTTTCCCAGCGTAAAAAAAAAAAAAAAAAAAAAAAAAAAAAAAAAAAAAAAAAAAAAAAGGTTGGGGGACCCCCCACAGAGCATACGTCCACGTCGTGTCCCCTGGAAACAGCCCAGTTCTGACCACCGTAACGGAGTGGCAGACTGGGACTGGCCAAAGTGCTCTGTGATCTCGTAGCGAATTTTTATCTGTTTTTTATCTGCCTTGTGTTTCGCTGCTATGCCTGCAACACCCTCGCGGGACGCCTCCGGGCGGTTTTTAAAATCAAAAGGCCCTTCTCAGGGCCAACCCAAAGGCCCTTCTCAGGGCCAACCCAAAGGCCCTTCTCAGGGCCAACAAAAAGGCCCTTCTCAGGGCCACCCCGACGCACCAGCGTCAGAGCCTAGCCGCGCGCCGTCTGCGGCTAGTTACTTCGGAGGGGCGGAGTCGTCCGACAACGACTCGCTTGCTGGTGCGTCGGACGCGAGAGGCTCGCGGTCGCGGAAGCGGGCCTTTCTGAGTTGTGGGTCCGAGAGTTCTTCGGCCTCGGGGTCCAAGCCGTCGTCGAAGGCTAAAAAGCCGACGACGACGGCCGCGGATACCCACGTCGTGGGGCTCGCGGACGCCCAGCGACAGGTGGACCTGGCACGGAAGGTGCAGCTCCAGCAAGAGCTGGAGGAGCGGGTTGCCGCCAAAGAGAAGCGTGCGTACGTCGCCCGGGCCAAGTCCGGTTACGGTGCGTCACGGGTCGTGTACGCGGACCACTCTTTGGCGGAACTGGAAAGGATGGCGGAGGAGGACGAGGAGGAGATTGTAGAGGTCGCCTCTAAGTCCTCCAACCTCAAGGGCACCTTCCAGAAGGCCCTGAAATGTCGGGCCGCGAGCATGCGCGGTGTCGTCGCTGAACTCGTTCAGCGGACGGCCTGCGACGAGACGCGGCAACTGCAGGCGAGGGTGGATCGCCTGCAGTCAGAGGTCAACCAGCTTCGTCAGAAGCTGGCTGAAGCCACGGCCCGGCCTCAACAGGCCGAGGCGAGCCCTGTGGCAGAGGGCCCTGCCTCGGCCCAGCCACCACGGGCTAAGGCGAGCCCGGCACTAGAGGGCCCCTCCTCCGACCTTGAGGATATCATCCGCAAGGTAGTAATGGAGGAGAGGGCCTTCACGAGAGCCTGCCTGGCAGGCATCGAGGACCGGCTCCTGCCGGAAAAAAGCCTCCGGCCGCCGCTTGCGGCGGATAAGAGGCAAAGCCGGCCGGGGCCGTCCTCCTCCACCCAGGTGGAAGACGTGGCCCTTCTCCCTGCGACCACTCCGTCCAACGAGTGGACGAAAGTGGGCCGCGGGGGGAAGGGTAAAGGGAAGAAGTCGGCAGCGGCCGTCCCTGCCGTCCCTGCCGTCCCCGCCACCCCCGCACCCAGCCAGTCGCAGACGACCGGCAAGGGCAAGGGGAAAGGGAAGGGGAAAGGGAAGGGGAAAGGGAAGGGGAAAGGTGGAAAGGGGCAGTTGGTCCCCCCTAAAACTGCAGCCGTCGTGGTGACGCTCACCGCGGAGGCTGCGGGGCGAGGGGAGACTTACGCCTCCATCTTGGTGCGGGCGCGCAGCAATGCCGATCCCACTCAGCTGGGGATCGGCAGTGTGTCGTGCCGGCGGACGCAGGCCGGGGCTCGAATTTTCGAGTTCCCGGGGGCCGAGGGGAGCGCCCGCGCTGACCTCTTTGCAGCTGTAGCTGCAAGTCAAGTCATACATCCGTCCGCTGCCGCCGCCAACCGTGTACTGGAGCCCCGCGCACAGAGAGGGGATATTTATACTCGGCGCAGCTTAGAGCGCGCTAGGACAGCGACCTACAACTGCGACCCGCGCGCCACCACACGTATTATTTAGGAACTACACTTTGTAAATATATCATAAGCAATCCACTACTTGCGCCCATGTACTACACTATAAGACCTGTACATATTTCTGTTAAGCTAAGCTATCCTAGTCTTGATTATACCTCTTTTCGTAACCACATCTGGAGTATCATTCTACACTACCTAAGCGCTACAGTGGTGACCCCGACGTGATAGTTATTTTTGTGAAGACCTCCAGATCAAGAAATCAGACATCCACGAGCTGGCGATGATGGCTGACAAGATCCTCGAACAGTTGCAACCATACGGCAGTGTCGCAGCAGTTAGCTCCACTCCCACCACCTCGCATGCATCTACGTCACTGGAAGAGAAGATCGACGCTCTCACACGAGAAATTGCTGAGTTGAAGGCAAAACAATCGCAACAACACAGCTATAGACGCAGATCGTATAACAGGCGACCCTCACGATCGCGTTCGTCGAGCCGGACCAATCACGATCGCGCGCGAAACGACCAATCAGTGATCTGTTTTTACCATCGCAAGTTCGGCAAAGAAGCGAGAAGGTGCACGCGGCCGTGTAGCTATGAAGACAGCAGCGCCCGCTCGGAAAACTAACACCTGCGTTGGCCGAGGCGGGAACCGGCGCAAGCAACTCATCCTACCGCCTATTCATAACAGATAAAAACTCACGTTTATCTTTCCTGATTGATACTGGCGCCAACGTATCCGTGATACCGAAGAGAAAAGGCGGGAACGCAACACCAACCGATTTCTGTTTGTATGCCGCGAACAACACAGTGATTCCAACGTATGGTGAGAAGACACTACAACTGGATCTCAACCTACGTAGACCTTACACGTGGAAGTTCATCATCGCCGCAGTCAGCAAGCCCATCATTGGTGCCGATTTTTTAACTCATCATCAACTTCTTGTCGACGTAGCCGGCCGATGTCTCGTCGACAAAGTTACCAAACTCACCGCCAGAGCACCAATCACCTACTCAGCCGAGCCTACAGTGAGAAGTATCGATGTTGGTCAGCCGTATCACCAGCTACTCAGCAAGTACCCCGACATCCTTCGACCGTCATGTATGAAGGACACTCCAAAACACCGGGTGGAACACCACATTGAAACTACCGGTCCACCAGTGTACAGCAAGACCAGACCATTACCACCACATCGATACCTGCCCGTGAAGAAGGAGTTCGAGACGATGATGCAGCAGGGGATATGTCGTCCCAGCAAAAGTCCATGGTCCAGCCCGTTACACGTCGTACCAAAGAGAAACGGTGACATTCGCGTATGTGGCGACTACCGCAGACTCAACGACGTCACTAAACCTGACCGCTATCCAGTACCACGACTCAAAGACTTCACCTACCTACTTCACGGCAAGAAGATATTCACTACGCTTGACCTGAATCGTGCGTATCAACAGCTGCCTGTATATGAACCGGACATCGAGAAGACCGCCATCACCACTCCATTCGGTCTATTCGAATTCCCTCGAATGTGTCCAGGACTCAGAAACGCCGGACAGACATTCCAGCGGTTCATTAATGAAGTACTCACCGGGTTAGACTACGCATTCCCATTCATTGATGACGTCATCGTCGCTTCAGATAATGAAACATGCCACATCGAAGACCTACAAAAAGTGTTACGCAGATTAGACGACTATGGAATAACAATAAATCCATCGAAATGTGTCTTCAGCAAAGAAAGTGTCAAGTTCCTGGGCTACGAAGTGTCAAGTAACGGAATTAAGCCACCACAAGAAAAGGTCACTGCAATCACTGCCTACCCCCAACCAGAAACAATTCATGACTTACGTCGATTCATCGGAATGGTAAACTTTTATCGCGACAGCATTCCAAATGCCGCACACATACAAGCACCACTCAACGCGTACCTACATAATTCCAAGAAACGCGACAAAACCAAAATCGAGTGGAACACAGAAGCTATACAAGCATTCGAGTTGTGCAAAGCCGGCATACAAAACGCAGCTTTGCTCGCTCATCCATCCCCATCGCCGAACGACGCCATCTCCCTAATGTGTGACGCATCGAATACCTGCGCAGGAGCCGTACTACAACAACTTGTAAACAAGAAATGGATACCACTGGGCTATTTTTCAAAGAAGTTCTCCGACACGCAACAACGATACAGTACATTCGACAGAGAATTACTATCCATCTATATGGCGATCAAACACTTCAGGAAAATGTTCGAAGGAAGAGAACTCATTGTTTACACCGACCACAAGCCGCTGACCTACGCTATTCGCAAGCCGCCGTCAGATAACGACACACAAAGACGCACCCGGCAGTTGTTATTCATCAGCGAGTTCACTACGGACATTCGTCATGTGAGTGGAGTAAACAATGTTGTCGCCGACGCACTCTCACGCATCGAAACCGTCGACTTACCATCGCCAATTAACTACGATGACGTATCTCAAGCACAAGAAAGGGACAGCGATATACCCAATTTATTGCAACAAACAAATATTCAACTTAAGAAAATCGTCATGCCCGCTACAAACAAGCCAATATTCTGCGAAACGTCTACGTCACATGTTCGACCGTACCTACCAACTGACTTTCGTCGCATCGCATTCAACGCCGTGCACAATCCAAGTCATCCCGGGTTACGAACTACACGCAAGCTCATGCAACAACGCTATTTCTGGCCCGCAATGAACACTGACATTGGCAATTGGGCGAAAACGTGCATATCGTGTCAACGCTCGAAAGTTCTACGTCACAACCACAGTGAAGTTGCAGCGTTCCCACCAAGCGAACGATTCCAACACGTACACATCGACATCGTTGGTCCGCTATCCACTTCATCGTCTGGACATCGCTACCTGTTGACTATGATCGATCGCTGCACACGATGGCTCGAAGCAGTACCTTTACGGGAAATCACTGCCGATATCGTCGCCAAAAAGCTATATGAAACGTGGATATCTCGTTACGGGTGCCCTACAAGAATAACGACTGACCAAGGACGACAGTTCGAAAGCTGTCTATTTCGAGACCTCGCACAACTACTGGGAGTCGAACGAACCCGTACCACTGCCTACCACCCGCAGAGCAACGGCATTGTCGAACGCTGGCACCGAACACTGAAGACTGCACTTATGACTCGCCTACAAAATAGCAACAAATGGATCGCCGAGCTACCGACAGTGCTAATGGGATTACGAGCCGCCGTGCGTACGGACACCGACACCAGCGCCGCGCAGCTCACCTACGGCCAAGCATTGCGACTGCCTGGTGATTTCATAGCACCATCACCAGCAGCGAAGTCAATGGATCACAACTTCGTCGACCAACTACATGACGTCATCACGAAGTTAACACCAACATACAAATCGCATTCCAACAAGCGATGTATGTTTGTGCACAATGATCTACAAACATGTAGCCACGTGTTGATACGCGACGACACCGTCCGCAAACCGCTACAACAGCCATACAAAGGTCCGTACAAGGTCATCCAGCGCAACGAGAAGTTCTTCACAATCCAACTACCGGGAAGATCCAGCACAATATCGATCGATAGACTCAAACCGGCATACACTATCGACACTGAAGAACACGACCACACGAGTAGTGAGACACCCCAGTCACCTGCAGCTACCAGCGAAGATCACACCAGCCTACTCCCGGCCAACACCAACGAGTACCGCACCAGATCAGGCCGATCAGTGAAGAGGCCTGTACGTTTTCACTAAGGGGGGAGTACTGTAGCTGCAAGTCAAGTCATACATCCGTCCGCTGCCGCCGCCAACCGTGTACTGGAGCCCCGCACAGTGGGGTTGTCGCAGCGCCCCCGTCAGGGGGCGCGGCGAGCGGTTACGGGGCATCGCCCCTTAGCCGCGGGGGCTATCCTCGGCCCGTAAAAACGGGCCCGGCGTTGGGTGGCCGTATAGGCTTCGGCCTTGGGGGACACGTATAGCTAACGTGTGCCCCTGTGTGTAGTTGCTGTGAGAGTTATTGCAGGCGCGCCACAGCGCTGTCAGACAGCGCTGCTTTCTTCACGACACCCCGGCGGTCAGTCCCTGCCGAGTGAGACCCCCAGTTGCCCAGGGGAGGCCCAGCAAGTGACGACCAGCGACAGAGGTGTCGACTACGACGCACCTACAATGGTTGTGTGGCTCCCGTCCGCCCCGCTTCCAGAGCTAGCCGGTTACGATTCGGACTAAGGAGCCGACGTGTGTGTGTGGGCGGTATTGTGTTGTGTAACACCGCCCAGTGTCTGCAAGGGGACGCGGGCCCGCGTCGCGCCATCTTGCGTGAGTCTAAGTGAGTGTAGAGGAATGCATGGATGTTCGAGCTGCGCGACGTGCCTATATTAACTTAGAACACGTCATGCAGCAGGGTGCGAGTTAGGTGTGGAGTCGTATTGTGCAGGTAAGCTGCGTGTAGACTGGTACAGCTTACCCGGGAGTCAAGTCAGGGGGGGTGGAGTCATCACCGTCCGCGGCCAGGTCGCGGGGAAGGCGCCTCGCGTCAGGGGGGCGCGCATGCCAGGGCGCGATGTGCTTGACATGTGGCCAAGCAGACGCGTCGGCACGCGCGAACATTCCCGTCGCGAGGCGCCGGATGAAGGCGTCCAGGCTCTCAATCCCGAGATCCCGCTGGATGACATCGTTCCTCACATAGCGAGGGGCACCGACTATGGTCCGCAGCGCTAGACTCTGCTGCGCGCGGAGGGTTTTCTTGCTCGCCTCGCCAGTGAGGGCGAACCAAGCGGGACCGGCGTACGTCAGTGCTGAGCGTATATAAGTTTTATACACGCCCAACTTGACGCGCACCGGGAGGCGGGACGAGAGCACTGAACGGAGTTGGCCGCGGGCAGCCCTAGTCCGTGCAACGACCTGGCGGACGTGATGACTCATAGAGAGCCGACGGTCGATGGTGACACCCAGGTACTTCACCCGGGGTAACCACTCGACGTCGGCACCTTGTAACGTCAGGGGGGGCGGGAGGGGCGCTAACCCAGTAACCAGCGCCTGCGTCTTACCCACGTTAACCGACAGTCGCCACTTGGACAGCCAGTCAGGCAGCAGATTTAGCGCGCGCTGCATCTTAACCGCCGCGTACTTCGCGTTGAGCGAGGTGGTAATGTACGCGGCGTCATCAGCGTACAGCGCGAGCATCGCCTCTGGCGTCGTGGGGATGTCGTCGGTGTAACGTGAGTAGCACGCCGGTGACACGCAGCTACCCTGCGGGACGCCGGCTCTCACCGGGCGGGCGCTGGAGAGCGCACCCTCGACCACCACACGAAAACTCCTATGGGACAGAAAAGATTGGACCACCTTTACCACGCGACGGGGCGCTTTGGAGGTGGCCAGCTTGTAAACAAGGCCGTCATGCCATACCCGGTCGAAGGCCTTCTCCATGTCGAGGAGTACTGCGACCGAGTATTCCTTCTTGTTTAGGGCAGCTGCCATGTGGTGCAGTACCCTCGACAGCTGAAGCGTCGTGCTATGTTCCGACCGAAACCCGAACTGTTCCGGTCGCGGAGTGATGTGCGGCAGGAGGTGTCGCAACAGGAGTGACTCGAACACCTTGGAGATGGTCGGCAGCAGCGTGATAGGCCGATAGCTCTCCGGCTTCAGGATGTTTTTCCCCGCCTTGGGCAGCATGATAACGCGCCCTTCCTTCCACGAGGCGGGAAAGGTCCCGGTGCGCAGTATCGCCGTGTACAGGCGCGCCAGCGCCGCTACCATGCGGTACGGTAACTGGCGCAGCGCTGCGTTGGTGATACCGTCCGCACCGGGAGCCTTCCTAGGCCTCGTCCTTTGGATGGCGCGTCTGACTGCCCCAGGCGAGAAAAAGATGGCTTCTTCCTCGGGAGCTATCGGTGTGGCGAAGTAGTCCCCAAGGTGTTTCTCGACTGTTGCGACATGTTCCACGTCGCTGGTCGGGTTCGGTTGGAACTGACGCTCCAGGTGCAAGGCGAAGACCTCCGCCCGGTCCTCCGCTATGTACTTAAGCGCCCCTCCGCTGTCCAATAGCGGGCGCACCGGAGCCGGGGTACTCGTGAGTTGGCGGCAGAGTCTGTGAACGGACGGCCAACTGCCGGCCGTCGCCTCTATTCTTTCCTCCCAGCTCTCGGCTTCTCGGTTTTGCAGCTCGGCCTTGATCTTCTCCGCGAGACGATTCAACTTTGTCTTGAGTGTGGGGCATCTTAACTGTTGCCACTGCTTGCGAAGGCGCCTCTTGACGGCGATCATCTTCCGCAAGTACGCAGGTAGGGGCGGCTGTTGCACGGCGATTCTCACCTGCGATACAGGCGCTGTCGCCGCTTCCAAGGCACTCTGGATGCAAGCAGTGACGTCTACCGCCATCTGGTTGACGTCCGCGGAGGTACTCGTGGGCCAAGCTGGAGTGGTGGCCTCAATCTTTCCTGTGAAGGTGTCCCAATTGATTCTTCGACGTGGCGCTGCGGGCATCTGTCGGGTCGGCATCCCCGATAGGACGACGAGTACAGGATGATGGTCTGACTGTAACTCGTCGTCTAACACTCGCTGTGCGATCTGGCAGCGTAGCCCTCGGTAGGCCACGATGTCCAGCACGTCCGGCATGTGGTTGCGGTTATCCGGGTAGTGGGTAGGCGTCTCTGGGCCGGACACCGTGTAGCCGAAGGCTTCCGCGTCCGCGTAGAGTCGTCTCCCTCCCGGGTTCGTCACGGCCGAGTTCCACGCCGGGTGCTTGCAGTTAAGGTCGCCGGCAAGGATCGTCGCGCCGTGGGCCTCAAGTAGGGCCCTCAGCTCCGTGTGGTCTAATTGAGCCGAGGGCGACTTGTAGCCGGCGTAGATGGCGAGATCCTCGCCAGCGACGTGTAGCTGCACCCCCAGGGCGTAAAACGTGCCGAGCGACGGCACGGGGAGTTCTTGATGGACGACTCTACGCCTCACTAGTACCGCCAGACCACGGTAACGAGTGTTGCTTGCCGACCTTTCATCCTTCCTATAAGCGAGGTATCCTGAGACTCTGAGCTTGTCTTCTTGTCCCAGGTGCGTCTCGCTTATTAGCGCCACGTCAATGTCCTCTTCGTACAGGAGGCGGCGGAGGGGGGCGACCTTGCCTCGAAGGCCGCGGGCATTCCAGTGAATCACCCTCAGCGGCCTAGCCATGGTACAGGGTGAGCAGGGAGGCTAGACCGTCGAGGATGACCAGCTCCGCGTCCTGGCCTTGCCTGATGGCCTTAATCAGGTCCATCAGTAGCTTTATAGCGCAGGCTGTAAATTCTTTTTTCTTTTCTGTGCCGACAACTGGGTCAGCACTCTCTGGCTTCTTGTTGCCGGTGTTGGCTTTGGACGGCAGCTGTCCTGTGCCGGCGCCAGTTGTCGGCCTCGCTGTCTTCACCACGGCGGTCTTTGAGTGGACAGCCTGCGCCACGGTCGAGACATGGTCGGCCCGGGTAGTGTCCTCTTCGGGTGCGGGGGGGGGCGCGGGTTTCTTCCCCTTGCCCCCTCGCTTCTTCCGCTTCCTCCGCCTTGAGGAGGTGGGGGCTTCTCCCCTGTCTGTGGGCCCGTTGGCCGCCGCCATTAGCGACACGCCCTGGGCCTCAGTAGAGGCCACTTCTTTCGGCCTCTCGGTGACCGCAGCCGGTCGGCGCGAGGCGGTCGTGGCGGCGACGGTGCCCGCTCGCCTGTTCCGCGTCTCCGCCTGGAAGACGGGACAGCGGATGTTACAGGCGGGGTGATCACCCCCGCAGTTGGCACACGTGGCCGGTTCCTCACGTGGGCGAGGGCAATCACGCGCCGCGTGCCCTTCTCCACAGCGGACACAGGCGAGCGGCCGGTGGCAGTGGTGCGACGAGTGCCTAAACTTCTGGCACCGGTGGCACTGGGCGGGCCCACGCTTGCCCCGCCAGGCTTCTATCTTGACACCCTGCATGTACATGAACACAGTGGTGTCAAAGATATTTCGCACGTCCGGAGTCCTTTTCAGGACGGCGTGGAACACGCAGCCGGGTCTTCCTTGGCGCGCCTTGATGTGGCGCACGTACTCCGGCTCGTATCCCAGCGCGCGGAGCTCCTCCTCAATCTCCTCTGGGGTGGTGTCCACTGGCAGCCCCCTGATGGCCACCTTTAAGCTTCGCTCCGCTGGGAGCGAATAGGCGAACCAGGAGACGCCGCTCTCTTTCTCCAGGCCGGTCAGGTAACGCTGGACCAGCCTATATTCGTCCTCGCTTTCAGGCGAGAAGCGAACCCCCATGCCGTATGGACGGGCATTGGGGGGCCGGCCCAGCTTCTCCTTGATGGCCCGGAAATGCGCGGCCCAACCCGGCAGCTTCTCCACAACCAGCGGAGGATACCTTGGCCGCTTGGGCGGCTTCGGCTTGGGCTGGTCGGTGGCCGCTCCAACGTTGTCCGTGGGGGCCGCCATCTGTGTAGGGGAAACAGATCTGTTATTGGCACTCACCCCGTGTTGTGCCTCCTGTGATCCCTGCATCGGCGTCGACGTTGACGGCGTCGGCGACGCGGGAGGGGTGTGGCGAGTCACCTCCGCAAACGTAGGTGGGCTTGCGGTGCCTTGACCCGGCGGCGATGCGCGTGCACGCTGTGGCCGCGGTGGGTCGAGGCAGTAGCGCTTCGCCTCCTCCTCAGACTCGTCCGTGCTTCTTCTTCGTCGCTGGGGACGCGGTTCCAGCCGGAATTCAAAATCGAATCCCAGCGACGGCGTCGGCGATGCAGGTGGGGTGCGCCTCGCAGGTGCACTCGAACCCAGCACATAGTCGGCGTCGGCGTCGACCGAGCCCGCCGACACCATCGACATGCTCGAGCCGGCTCGCGACGAGCATGCCGACAGGCCCGCAGGCGAGTCGTACGCCGAGGCACGAGGGGGTGCCGGGGAGTCAGGCACCTGGGGCGCCGGAATCGTTGGGCGAGTGATGGTCGCCAATTGTACCGGTCGTCGGCCACGCTCCGCCTGCGACGGCCCGGGCAGCAAGCTGTGAGGGGGGCCGGCGGCGGTGGCACGTGGTGTTGGCGCACCACGAACGGGCGCGGACGCCACGGACGCAGCCACAGAGGGCGCTGTCGACGCGGTGGGGCGCGATGAGGCGGTGGTGCACGTCGTTGGTTGCGCGGCGGGGCGCGCGGGTGGCGCGGAAGGCGTTGCGGGCGCCAGCGGGCGCATGGTAGGCGCCGCGGTGCGCGGCGGCGCGGACAATCGCGCAGGTTGCGCGGCGTCGCGCACGATGGCTCGCGCGGTGGGTGCGGAGGCGCGCGCATGCGGTGCGCGATTTGGGTTCGCGGCGACAGGCCCTGGGGCCTGTATCGGCACTGGACGGAAGGCGGGCGGTCGCACGGCTACTGCGTGCGGTCGGCTCGGCGCAGGCACCGGCGCAACGCGCGCAGGCGCCGATGACGTCGACGGGCCGTGCGCAGCTGCCGCCGTGCTTGGTCCGGCTCCCTCCAGACTTCTTCTGGACACCTTCCTCTCCTCACTCCGAGGAGGGGGGGGTCCAGCGGGCGTAGCACCGGACGTTGGGACGCCGATGTTTGGCATCGACGTCGTCCGGTCCAGCCCCGAGCGAGACTCGCCAGTGCCGGCGCCTCCACGGCCCGATGGACCGCGGGCGCCTGGCTTCGGCATCTTGGTTTTTCAAGTGGTCCGCCGCGACCGCAACAGTGATAAACACTGAGCAGCGCGACAGTGGCTCCCTCTGTGCTCGTACCAGTACGAGTGGTACCCGTACGAACACAGAGAAAAACAAATAAAAAGACGGTCCGGGCGGAACAAGTTTTCAGCAGGTACCCACAATCGCAGTCACTTCCTGAGCACTTGAGAGTTGAGACCACTGGCTGATCCTGGAGCCCCGCGCACAGAGAGGGGATATTTATACTCGGCGCAGCTTAGAGCGCGCTAGGACAGCGACCTACAACTGCGACCCGCGCGCCACCACACGTATTATTTAGGAACTACACTTTGTAAATATATCATAAGCAATCCACTACTTGTGCCCATGTACTACACTATAAGACCTGTACATATTTCTGTTAAGCTAAGCTATCCTAGTCTTGATTATACCTCTTTTCGTAACCACATCTGGAGTATCATTCTACACTACCTAAGCGCTACACAGCCAAGCTGCAAGAGGTCATCGCGGACTCTGCCAAGGTGGCCCGGCCGGTCAAGTCGGCGGCAATCGAGGTGACGGAGTTGGATGACTCCGTCACCAAGGAGGAGGTGGTGGCGGCGGTCGCAGCGGTAGGGGGCTGTGGCGCCGCGGCGGTCCAAGGCCGGGACATAAGGCCCGGCCGTGGCGGAATGGGCACCATCCGCCTCGAGTGCCCAGTCGCAGCTGCCAAAGCCGTCCTTGCGAAAGGACGGCTTCAAGTCGGGTTCAGCTCGGGCACAGTCCGGGCACTCGAGGACCAGCCTCTGCGGTGTTTCCGGTGCTTCGGCATCGGCCACACCCGGCCCCTGTGTCCGTCCAAGGTTGACAGGACGGACACATGCTACCGCTGCGGCAAGGAGGGCCACAAAGCCGCCTCCTGCCAGGTCGCCACGCCGCACTGCGCGGTGTGTGCCGCCAGTGGCCGCCGGGCAGGCCACGTCATGAAGGGGGGGAAGTGCAATCCCCCCCCTAAGCGTGGCAAAGCGCAGGCGCCGACAGGGCCTGCGCCTGCTGCTGCCGCTGATACCGCCGTTCCTGCGGCGGGTGCGGAGGAGGGTGCGATGTCCGACTGATGGCCACGGTCGAACATCGCATCCTTCAGGCGAACACCAACCACTGCAGGACAGCCCAGGATCTGCTGATGCAGACCATGGCTGAGTGGTTGGTGGACTTGGCGGTGGTCGCCGAACCCTACTCGGTCCCTGGCCGTTGGCTGGGCGACCGGGACGGCTTGGTGGCGTTGGTGGCGCGGTCTTCCACAGACTCCCCTCCCCTCTCGCTCTTAGAGAGGGGACCGGGATACGTGGCCGCCGCGTGGGGAGAGATAGCGATGGTGGGGGTGTATTTCTCCCCAAACCGCCCTCTCTCGGACTTTGAGGATTTCCTCGAGATCCTCACTGCTGTCGTAGGGAGGGCGGCACCACGCCAGGTCGTGGTGTTGGGCGACCTAAACGCCAAGTCGGTGGCCTGGGGCAACCCGGTCGCCGGGTGCAACGTCCGGGGACGCGCCGTCGAGTTTTGGGCGGCCTCGTGCGGTGTGTCCCTCCTCAACAGGGGGGCGGTCCACACGTGTGTGCGGCAACAGGGCGGGTCGGTGGTGGACGTCTCGTTCGCCACCCCCGCGCTTGCCGCCCGCGTCGTGAACTGGCGGGTGGAGCTGGTGGAGACCTTGTCGGACCACCGTTATGTGCGGTTCGACATCTCCACACAGCGGGGAGGGGGGACGGCCCGTGCTGGGCAATCTCCCTTCCCGCGGTGGGCGCTCACCCGCCTGGATCGGGAGGCAGCCAAGGAGGCCGCCTTCCTCCAGGACTGGCTGTCGCCTCCCCTTGTTGAGGAGGTCCCGGACGTGGACGCCGCAGCGGTCCGGCTGCGGGGGTCCTTGACCGAGGTGTGCAACTCCAGCATGCCTCGGTCTCGCCGTCCGCCTCCCCGTCGCGCCGTGTACTGGTGGACGGAGGAGCTGGCGGGGCTCCGGGCCGCCTGCGTGGCGGCCAGAAGGGCCTACGCGCGGAGCCGACGGCGCAGCGCCCAAAACCGAGTCCGGGCAGAAGAGGACCGCCTGTACGACTCTTACCGAGAGGCTACGGCGGCCCTCAAGTCTGCGATGGGCGCTGCGCAGGACTCGGCGAGGGCCGAGATGCTGGAGGGTCTCGACAGAGATCCCTATGGGAGGCCATATAAGGCGGCGCGGAACCAGCTCCGCCCCTATGGTCCCCCACTGTCTGAGACCCTCGAGCCAGCGTTGCTGGATGGGGTGGTCCGGTCCCTGTTTCCGCGCAGGACCGACTTCACCCCTCCAGCGATGGATCCCCCGCAAGGGGCGGCTCCGCCGGAGGCAGAGGTGCCCCCGGTCACGGCGGCGGAATTCTACGCGGGGGTTCTGAGCCTCCGCGCGAAGAAGACCGCCCCCGGACCGGACGGCGTCCCCGCACGGGTGGTGGCGATCGCCGCCACCCAAATGGAGGACAGATTTCGGGACCTCTTCAGCGCGTGTTTTACGGCTGGGAGGTTCCCGAAACTGTGGAAGGAGGGGCAGCTGTGCCTGCTCCGAAAGGAGGGTCGCCCGGTGGACTCCCCCTCGGCATACCGGCCCATCGTTCTGCTCGATGAGGTCGGTAAACTGTTCGAGGGGATCGTCGCCGGGAGGCTGGAGAGCCACCTGCGGGGGGTAGGGCCGGATCTGTCGGACGCCCAATTCGGTTTCCGTCGTGGGCGTTCGACGATCGACGCGCTGGCCCTACTCAAGGGCCAGGTGAAGGAGGCGGTGGAGGCGGGGGACGGAGTGCTGGCGGTGTCATTCGACATTGCCAACGCCTTCAACTCCGTCCCCCACTCGACGATATTGGAGGCGCTCCGGTATCACGGAGTGCCCCAATACCTGCGGGACCTCCTGGCCGACTACTTGGAGGGCCGAGAGGTCCTCCTCGTGGACAAGTCGGCCACGGTGAGGCGGTACGGCGCAGAGTCCGGTGTTCCACAGGGATCGGTGCTAGGCCCCCCCTTGTGGAACATCGGGTTCGACTGGCTGCTGCGGGGTGCCCTCCTCCCGGGCACGAGTGTCATCTGCTACGCGGATGACACTCTGCTCACTGCCCGGGGGAGGAACTTTGCCGACGCGGCCATTCTGGCCTCGGCTGGCGGGTCCTTGGTGGCAGAAAGGATCCGCCGCCTGGGATTGAGGGTGGCGCTGCACAAAACGGAGGCCGTGTTCTTTCGCGGTCCCCGGCAGCGCTGCCCTGCCGACGCCCACATCGTCGTGGAGGGCGTCCGTATAGGGGTCCAGCCCCAGATGAAATATCTTGGGCTGGTGCTGGACGACCGGTGGCGCTTCGGCCCGCATTTCAGCGGGCTGTCGACGCGCCTGTTGAAGGCCGCGGACGCCCTCTCATGGCTCCTCCCAAACCTGGGGGGACCCAAGGCAAAGTGCCGGCGCCTCTATGCCGGCATTTTGCGGAGCATGGCCCTTTACGGGGCTCCCATCTGGGCGGACTCCCTCCATAGGAGGGAGAACGCCACCGCCATCCGCAGGCCCCAGCGGGCTATTGCACAGCGGGTGGCGAGGGCCTACCGCTCAGTGGGCTTTTCGGCGGCGTGCGCTCTGGCCGGCACCCCTCCTTGGGAGCTGGAGGCGTGGGTGCTCGCCAGAGTGTACGAGTGGACGGCGCGCCGAAAGGTGCTCGGAGAGCGCCCCACGGGCGAAGAGCGGGAGGCGGTGCGGCGAGAGGCGAAGGACGCCATCGTCCTCCATTGGACGGAGGACCTCGCCAGCGCCGCTTTTGGCCGCCGGACGTTGGACGCGCTCGGTCCGGTACTGAAGGGCTGGCTCGAGCGGTCCCACGGTTTCCTCTCTTTCCGTCTGGTGCAGGTGTTATCCGGACATGGCTGTTTCGGATCGCACCTGCACCGGATCGGGAGGGAGGAGACCCCGGCGTGCCACGACTGCGGCGCGGCGGAGGACACGGCGCAGCACACCCTCGAGGTGTGCCCGGCGTGGTCCGAGCTGCGCCGCGGTCTGACCGCGGTGGTCGGACCGGACCTCTCGCTTCCCGGCGTGGTCGACGCCATGCTGGGGAGTGAGGAGGCCTGGTCGGCGGTAGCCTCCTTTTGCGAGGACGTGATGTCGCAAAAGGAGGAGGCGGAGCGCGCGCGGGAGGACGACCCTCTCGCTGCGCCGCTCCGCAGACGAAGAAGGGGGAGAAGGCGTCGTGCCCTCCCTCCTCATGGTGACGGGCGGGCGACAGGCGCGGGGGTGCCTTCGCCCGCATTGCACCCGTCACTTTCGTCGGTCATTCCCGACCCCCCACACCCGTGAGGGTGTGAGGGGGTCTGCCTGGCAATCGTCGGCGGAGGACTGGAAGTAAAGGCTGTGCCGGTTTCCCAGTCCCCCGCCACTCTGACGAAGCGGGAATGCGCTGGGTCGTTTTAGTGGGTATACCGGGTCCGCCCGGGGAGTCCCACATACCCCTTCCGTCCCCCGACGGGAGGGTATGCGTAACGCATTTTTTCCCAGCGTAAAAAAAAAAAAAAAAAAAAAAAAAAAAAAAAAAAAAAAAAGGTTAGGTTAGGTTAGGTTTTTTTTTTTTTTTTTATAAATGAGTTTAATACCGCAGACATGGTCGTCCGCGCTCTTTTTTTAAAATGTTTTTATTTCTTTGCATTTACATTTAACTTAAAATTACATTCGTGCTCTTACACTGGACATTTATGACATAATACTAAAGCTTACTTAACTTATATCTACGTGAGTCCATCAATATTTTTTTTTTTTTTTAACAATTTGACATGATCATGCAAAATATTATTATTATTCTTAGCATATTTTTTCAATTATTTATTAATATTATTATTCTTTTAGTTTTTTTTTTTTTTTTTTTTTTTTTTTTTTTTTTTTTTTTTTTTTTTTTATATATATACTCTTACACTTTTTTGATTTTATTATTTATTATAACACAGGAATTACGAATTTCTAATTTTGTACTGCTGACTAATTAAGGTAATTATTCTAATGTAGATTTCTTAAACAGAGGACTGAGAACTGCATGGCAGTGTGAGCCGACCAGCTCCGATCGACGGCACCCGTTCACGGACATGACCTGCACATCCGCGCCGCTTAGCTCAACCATATTTTAGGGAACTTAACGACCGGTTGTACAGCGCCACCATCGGCAGAGCTTTTACGTGAGTGTGACAGACTCACTCTGTCATGCAGTTTTACAATATCTGTTTTATTTTAACTATTTTACAGGGAATACAGAAATTTCTGAGGTTTGGACGGGGACTTGCTAGGTGGTATTTAGGTCGGTTTTCTGACCAGGGACTTCGCCAGCCCGAGCAAAGCTTCTACAACGACTGCGTCTCGATGCTGCATGGCCGTCTTCAAGTTGTACTCGACGATCACTTTAGTAGGCGCATCCATCGCTCTCTTTGCAAAGCGGCCAGTGGCGTCATCGGCGTCGTCGGTGTAATAGACGCAACTGACTGTATGTCTCGACACCGCCACTACCGCGTGGGAGATGCTGTCGTGAATTTGGAGCCTCCTGGACTTTGTGTTAATGATGATTACACTGTCGTAGGTCAAACCCTGAGCCTCGTGGATGGTTAACGTGCGCGACCCTTCACCGGACCCAAATCCCTGGCTGATGAGAGAAGCTTTCTCCTCTTGCGTATGAACCAGGAATAGGGTGTTTTGGGCAGTGCTCGGTATTTGCGCTCCTGTGTAACCTTTGACGCTCAGTGAGTGGACCCTCGACAGCGACGACTTGGAGGAATATATACCGGAGTATATGTCGCTCAGTGCAAGTGCCACATCCATCGGATTGCGGTGTGTGCAAAGCAGCTCCTGGGTGATGCCAGCCACCAGGTTTGGACGGGTATACCTTAATTCGAATAGGTTCTCTCTGTCCAGAAATGGTAGCTGGTTTATGTCTCCGATGAGGACAACCTCGCTTGCTCCTGACAACTTTACTGCCATAACTATGGCCCCAAAATGGTTCATAAGAGCCTCGTCTACCGTGAGGCGGTAGCATTTCTCTTCTTTCTTGAACCCGTTGACTAAGATTGAGGCCATAGTGCGCACCTTTGTCTTTACTCGGTCTCCTAAGCGGTGCGCAAGCTTCTCTCTGAGGTCTTTGGCAGCTTCGGTTGTCGTGGTGGCTACGACGTCTTTCTCCCCATCGAAGTGCTTCACCACCCAGGTTGTCTTGCCGCAACCCGGAACTCCGTTAACCCACCTGATATTGGGTACCGCCCAAGTTTCCTGCGATGCTGGGTTGTCTGAGGTCCCCGAAATGGACTGTGCCATTTCAAGGATCCTATCGTCCAACATGATCTTGGTACATTTGGCGGTAACCACTATCGGGTCGTCATTTGGTGCTCGGAACTTCAGTTTCCCTACGCGCTCCGTTTCCTCCTCGTCCAGGGCCACGAAACCGTTCTTTGCGCTGTAGGCTGCCATGTACGACCCTGTCATTTCCCCTTTGATGACTTGGGATCTGACATTGTCGTATACGGCTGCCCCTGCCTCCTCGAGCAGTACCCCTAGCAGTCCTTCTGTATTCCTTTGGAAGGTCTGCAGGATCTTCCTGCATGTCATGAGATTGACCTCTCTGGTCGCTCTCACGATTGCTACGTACTCGAGGAAAGCGCTCTTCACGTGGTCCGTGGTGCCCGAGTTCAGTGCGAGGGCAGGCGGGCTGACTTGCCCTTTGTCGGCTCTTGTCGGTGCAGGCTTTCGTTGGGCTGGTTCTGTTGGGGTTTTCCTAAAGAACCTCTCCAATGCTGCTCCTTGCTTCTCGACTGGTGATGCGCGGCTGGTGCTTGGGAGCAATGCACTGAGGAAATTGCCGAAGGCTTTCAGGCGACTCCTCGACCGGGCCTGGTCCTCAGCACTGATGGCACCGCTCTGCTCCTTTGCAGCTTTTTCGGCTGCTGCCTTCTGCTGGGCCCTCTCTGATCCGCTTGGTGTGGTCGGGCTTGTTGTGGAGTTCGTCGCGCTGGCTGTTAGGTCTCTGGGGGCTTTAAGGAAACTTAGAGTTTCCCCTCTGTCCTCATAGACGACTACCTCGTGATTTTCTGAGGCTTTCAAACAGCCGAAGCGGTCTGCGACGTCTCCTCTCTCTCCTCCGACCACCATCGCGTCAACACTTATGGTGCGGGCTGTGACTGCCGTGTGTTCTCCTGCCTCCCTGATCTTTAGAAGTAACGAGCTTGCCTGAGCGAATGGAGTCTCCTCTCGCCACTCGAATAATGCGATCGTCTTTCCTTTGAATCGCATTAGACGGCATCGGTGAGTGGCTACTTCCACCTGAGGCAGTGCGGCGTACTTACTGCCTCTTATGCTCGTTTTGGAGGTGCTTCCGTTGATCAAGGCAGCAAGACCTGGTGATATTGGTATGCGGGCCGCAGCTCGGCTTGAGCCTATGCAGAAGCTTATGCCTAGCTTTTCCATATCTCTGTTCATGAACAGAGCTACGCTTCGCAGTCTGACGCCTGGGACTCCGTCTCCTCCGAATGCCAGGAATTGCGTGATGGGCATGGCGCTAGGCGATGGTTGTAGGCTGGCTTCTGCAGCTGCTGCTGTTTCTGGTGCTGCTGGTGCTGGCTGTTGGTTGGTGTTTGCGTGTGTGTCTTGTGTTATGGTGAGTGGTGTGTGTCTGGTGTTTTGTGTTGTTGTTTGTGTTGTTATTGCTTGTGTGGTTGTTGTTTGTGTTGTGGTTGTTGTAGCTGTGCGCCTAGATGGTAGTCGGTTTCGACTTTGCAAGGTTGCATCCGTTTTATTAGCCTCTGCTGCAACTTTGGCGACTTTGCTCGCGAATGCCAAAAATGGTTTTCTGGTAGCCGGTCTCCCCATGATCGTGTGGAGTATGGACTGGCTCAGCTGGGTTTCGATCTTGACTTCCAGCTCCATTCTGTCGTGGCTGAATCTTGGGCATTCAAAGAGCAGGTGCCAGACTGTTTCATCGCAGCTGGGGTCACAGACGCACGAGGGACTGTCTTTGAGATGAAAGCGGTGGAGATACGCTGAGAATCCTCCGTGTCCTGTTAGGACTTGTACGTGGACCGGTGTGAGAACTGCGTCTCTAAGTGTTCTTTTCGCCGCTAGGACGTCTGGGAAGAACACTTTTGTGACCGCTCCTGTACTCGAGGACTCGTATCGCGCTTGCCACTTCTTTACAGTCCCCTCCCGTATCTTCCTTCTCACAAACGATACGGGGACCTTGCTGTAGTCCGCTGTCTCTTTTGTTAGGGCTGCCTGTTTGGCCAGCTCGTCCGCTCTTTCATTTCCGGCGGTTCCCACGTGGGCCCTGAGCCAAAAGAGTCTGACTTCTCGGCCCTCTTCTCTGATCTCGCGGACGCATCTCTTGATTTGTAGTGCCAGGTGGTGAGTGACAGACGGACTCTTTAGCAGGTCAAGTGACGATCTTGAGTCACTTAAGATGCTTACGGAGGCCGCCCTGGATTCTCTTGCCATCCTGACCGCTCTGAAGAGTGCGTACATTTCCGATTGGAAGACCGTGTTGTGAGGCTCCAGGCCAAAAGTGCTGGACTTGGACTCCTTTCCGTTTTCCCACCAAGTTAGGGCAGCTCCGACTTTCCCCTCTATCTTGCTGCCGTCGGTGTATATTTGGGGACCGATTACTTGATGGGTTGCCAGGGTTTCGGGAGTCGAGTCCTCTAGGCGTGCATACTCTGTTGTTGTGAGTAGCGCTGGGTGGGGTTTTTGGAAGTGGTGCACGTTGCACTCCAGCTCGCGACCCGGTGGTATGAACTCTTGGGAATGACCCTTTTTGATTTTGAAAAGGGTTGCGGCCTCGATTACCCGGAGATCCAGGGGGAGTTGGCCTGACAGGATAAGTGCCGATGTCAGAGACACCGTGCGGTATGCTTTGCAGATCTTTTGCGCGAAGCCTCTCTGCAGTGAGTCAAACTGATTCCTTGTCATCAGTTTCTCAGCTGCGGGGGCCCACGCACTTGCCGCATACATCACGATGGGCTCTATCACCGACACGTATATTGTCCTAATTATCTCTCTGTTGAGGCCCCAAGTCACCTTTGCCGCGCATGCCAACTGCTTGTAAATGTCTGCAGCCTTTTTACAGGTCGCAGACACGTGCGCGTTGAAGGTAAGTTTGGAGTCTATTGTGAGACCTAGCAGCTTGACCTCTTTGACTAGGTTCAGCTGGGTGCCCGACATGTGGAGTACCGGAACATCGTATTTTAGCTTTCTTGTTAACACCATCGCATTGGTCTTGTGCGCGGCGAAACGTAGCTTATTTTTGACGCCCCATTCCGATACTACGTCTAGCGTGTCGTTGGCTGATTGCTGCAGGGGACCGGTCGAAAAGTCCGAGAAGACAAGGACAACGTCGTCTGCGAAGGCTTGGCAGTATACACCCATTCTAGCCATTTTGTGTAGGAGTGAGTCTAGGATTAGGTTCCAAACCGTCGGTCCGGCTATTGAGCCCTGAACGCATCCTTTCGTGGTACCCTTCTCACTAGTCGCTCTGGCGTAGTTGACCCTGATGTTCCGGTCTTCCAGGTATGAGGCGACGAGAGCGTAGATGTTTTTGGGACAGTTCTTGACTACCATCTGTCTTTTAAGTGCTGGCCACCACGCGTTATCGAAGGCCCCCTCTATGTCCAGTGATATCAAAAGCACGATCTTTTTGGCTTTGATTTCGGCACGTATGTGTTCCATTAGGGCATAGAGGGCGTCCTCGGTGCCGCGCTGCGGCATGAATCCGTATTGGTTTGCGTTGAGTGTGGGGAGAAAGTGCCACTGGAGTCTGCCTACTAGGAGCTTCTCGACGATTTTTCCTAGGACCGAGAGCAGACCTATAGGTCTGTAGGACTTTGGGCTGGTATAGTCGTCCTTTCCTGGCTTGCGGAGAATGCACACGTGGGCGACCTTCCACTGCTTCGGGAAGTGAGACAGCGACAGGCACCTGTTGGCTATCGCTAAGAACACCTCCCTGTCGCAGTTTATTGCCGCTGTGCAGATGTCTGCTGTTAATCCATCGGGACCGGGGGCTTTTTTCGGATTTTGGTTTTGAAGAACCATTTCCAGCTCCGCGGTTGTGAAGGGTGGATCGTCGGCAGACAGACCTTGAGGGTTCTTTTCCTCCGCTAGCCTCCTCAGTGCAGTGTGGTATGGCTGTTCGGCATCCCTTGAGTCGTCGGGGTAGAAGGTTTTTGCCAGAAGATCCGCGGATTGCTCTGGGCTGAGCGTCTCGCCTGCGGTGTTTCTCAGGAGCGCATCGTCCTGTCTTCTGGCTGTCTTCCTTAGTACCCTGTATATACCGTCCCACATGCTCTCTCGGTCCTGCTTCGTGCAGAACTCCTTCCAGTTGGTTGTGGCTGCGTCCGTAGCTGCTGTGATGTACGTATTTTTAGCCAGTACGTATTCCTGGATGGTGAAATGTCTCCGGCTGGCGGCTGCATTCCGGATCCTTCTCTTCTTCGTGTTTGCGTCTTTTTGGAGACGGTCTAGAGAAGGGGTCCACCATGGGGGCTTTGCGTTGTGTTTAGGCGACCCCAGTTTTGGGATCGCTTCCTCGCATGAGCGGTGGATGTTGAGTGTGTAAGTTGTGATGAGTGACTCCAAGTCCTCTGGGTGCGAGACGTCCGAGACTCTGACTGGTGTGATGTCGTTGTCTGCCAGGCAGGTCTTGAAGCACGTGCTGAAGTCGGACCACTTTGCCTTCTTGGTGTTGTAGATGCGCGTTGAGATTGGCCTTAAGGGTTCCAAGGCCTTTTCTAAACGCATCGAGAAGGTTATTGCATTGTGGTCAGAAGTTATTAGACTCCTTTCAACCCGCCACTCTTCGACTTTGCCTAGCAGCGACAGGCTGCATACCGTCACGTCGACGTTGCTAGTGCACCACCTGTCTCCTCTGTAGGTCTCGAACGTCGGTGTTTGGCCCATGTTTAGGATCTGGAGATCCCGCTCATTGAGGAATGAGTTGTACGCTGCCCCACGATGGTTTTCGGAGACGCTTCCCCACCACTGGCTCCAGGCGTTTATGTCTCCTCCCACTAAGATGTTGTTTGTGTGTAGTTTTTGTATAGTAGTGTGTGTTTCTGAAAGGTAGGGTTCTATATCTTGGTCACCTTCAAAATAGACCGATAGCACCCCAAAACAGAGCTGGCCCGCTTTCAGCAAGGCGGCGGCGATGTTCTCGGTCACAAGCTGGGGGTCGTGGACAACCTCCAGGTTGTTCCCGAATACAACGATCGCCGCCTTTACTGGTTTTTGGCGGTTGAGGCTGCACTGGATGACTTGTGTGCCGGGGCTTTGTTTCATCACACCGGTTCGTCCTACGTAGGGCTCTTGAACGAGTGCGACTGAAATTCCCTTTGCCTGAGCCACCATGTGAAGTTCTTCTGTGGCCAGCTTGGAGCGCTGAAGATTAATTTGGATGAGCTTTAATCTTGCTTTCGGTCTTGTTGTGTTTTGAAGGGTGACTTGTTGGCTGGTTGCTGCGTTTTCTTGGTCGCCCTTAGCAATAGGAAACGCGCGATCTCGCTATTCCATCCCATTTTTGGCGCTCCTGGCAGTCTTCGCTGAACGCTGTGTGTGCCAGGTCGCTGGCTGGCCTGTGGGCTAGCTTGCAATTAATGCAGGTGGGCTGCTTGTCGTCAGCTCGAGTGAGGCAGTCCCTAACATTGTGTGCTCCGCTGCAGTAGCTGCATGCTTCTTTACCAGCCTTGCATATGGATCTGTTGTGTCCATACCCAAGACACTTTGAGCACTGCACTAGCGGGGACTGGTCCTCAATCGAGCATCGCTTGATGCCCACGTGCACCTTTTGCACCTGCGTGTAGCACTTCCAGAGCTCCGGGGAGAGCTCCAGAACTGGGTGGCACTCATGGGGGTTCCTTGCACGCTTCCTATAGCGCACCCTTATAGTGTGTCCATCGACAGCAACGTTCTGCAGAAGGTGTTTGTTCTGCGCTTTTAGGAGATCGACGATCTCTCCGTCGCTGTAGCTGGACATCACTCCCTTGATGCAGACGAGGGGGTTTTGAGGTTTCGGCTCCTGGACCTTGAGCCCCGCGTTCGACTTGAACTGATCCCTGATCATATTCAAGTCCGACTTGCTGGCGCACCTCAGGACCACTTTCTGGTTCCGCGCCTTCCGCACCGTGTCGACTCGTGCTCCGCTTGTTTTGAGGTCCAGGGCGGTCCTGATCCTCTCGATCACGTTGTCTCCAGTATGCTTGGGGTCCGTGGACGAGACGATCAGGGTGTGATTAGGGTGTTGGTGTAATGGTTGTGGCTTGGGTGTACTGGCGACCTGAGCAAAGGTTTTGGGGCTTTGTTTTTGTTGAAGCGGCTTGTCTGCTTTGCCCAATTCCGCCACCCCCTTCTCTATGTTTTGGAGGGTCTTTTTGACCTCCCCGACAGCGAGCTCCGCTTCAAGATTCAGCGCCGGGGGCGCCTGTATCGTCGGCTCCTTGTCGCGCAATTCGCGGAGGTCGGCTGAGACCATCTCCAGCCTTTCTGTTAGTGGTTTTAGATGGTGTTTTATGTTAAGTGGTGGTTGTGGTAGTGGGGGGGAGACTACAGGCCTGTTGGCGATGGCTTGTAATTCTGAAAGTATTTTTTGTAATTCCTCCTTGAACTCTGTGGTGGTGAGTAGGCTCGCCTCGAGCTCTCGGCTACTCGGTTCCGGCTGCATATTTCTGGACTGGGTGAGATCATCCTTGAGCCTTTCCAAAGCCTTCCGGAGCACGTCCAGCTGGTTTGAAATGCTGGTTACATTTATGTCAAGGCGTGAGAGACCGGCGCCCATAGTATCCCACTTGGGATCCCCCGGGGCTCTTGCACTCTCCTGCCTTGTTTTCTCGTGCTCCTTCTGGTTTTTCAGGCTCGCCGTTATGACCTCGTTTTTCACCTCCTTGATGCCGGTGAAAGCTTCAAGGGTCTCGTGTCCCAGCCATTCCCGGATACCTTTTGCCTCTTTTTTTGTTTCGGAGACGTCTGTTCGCATGACGGCGAGCTCAACCTTCAATGACATCAGCTCTCGAGTATGAGCTCTCTCGACCCGCACAAGCTCTTGTGCGTGTCGAGAACGCTCCTTCTCAAGGTTGTATTTATGTCGCGCTCTCGAGTCCGCTAGTGACAGAGCCGTCTCGTAGAGACCCTGAAGGCACTCGTGAGCTGTGGCCTTGCACTCCCTCTTCATGTTGCCTGCAGCTTCCAGGGCCTCCTTCCCTTTTTGGAGAAGGTCGTTTGCCTCCCTTGTGGCCAGGTCCATCTCCACCCCTGTGCCCCTTCTCGGTGTCCGGTATAGAAGGCTCGGCCTCCCACTCGTGGGGGCTTGGCCCGCAGAGGAGGCCACCGAGCTTTCTTCGTCCGAGATGATCTGGCGGGGGGGGGAGATACCGCATTGTTCCCAATTTATGATAATTTCAGATACCCTGCGATCTTCTGTCCGTGTTTCGGGCACTGTTGGTACTGGCGGTGTCGTGACATTACACACGTCCGATTCTGACGATGCCTTTGGTACCTGTGGCATCTGCGATGGACGCGCCAACTTCTCCGAAACAACCGATTTGGCCGTGTTTTTTAGTAGTTTTTCCCTGAGTGTTTTAGGGGCTTTTGCGGCCTCCGTGGTCAGTTTACGGGAGGAGGTGGACTGCTTGGAAGACATTTTGGAATAAAAGTTGGAGTTTTATAGAGGAAATGGGAAGATACGTCTTATTTTCACAAATTAAAATTACAGTTTTTATAGGATTTACAATTTAAATTACAATTAAAAGAGTGGGTATAAGCTATTTGAATACTAATGTAACTGTTGTTTAGTGTATATATATAGTGTTTTTTTTTTTTTTTTTTTTTTTTTTTTTTTTTTTTTTTTTTTTTTATGCTATTTTGATGGACTCACGGATGCTTCCGCTGGTGTTCTGCGTCTGCTGTCCAATGAGGAGCCCGATGCTGACAGAACTCAATGTTGTGAGATCTGTGTGCGCACTGGTGGTGGTCCGCAGTGGAATTCTACGGCGTCACTGGATTGCTGCTCAGGTGTGGTGTTTAATTTCAAAATTCTGTTGGAGCCAAGTGGGAGAGCTCTTTAAGCCCTTTCAAACGAGCCCAAACTCGGCTTCCTAGCTCCAACGGGTGCGAAGTTAGGTCGCGGGGGGGTGAGGTAGCCCTGAGAGGGGTTGGGGGGGGGGGGGAAGGTTTCGTGGGAAGCTGAGGGGGGGTGAGGAAGTCGAGGGGCGGGGGGGGGTAGTTTCGTGGGGTGTCAAGGGGTGAGGGGGGTTGGGGGTATGAGATTCACTTGGAGGGGAAGGGGTTGGGGGTCGAGAGGTACCCTTGCTCCAGTCACTTACGTAAAAGGGGTGGTAGGGTGTTAGGGGGGGGGGGGGTGAGGGAGGGGGAAGGAATGAAGGGGCCCTTGGTGGCTCGAGGAAGATCCTTGATTCCCAAGTCGAAAGAGCCCAATCTCGGGGGAGTTAGGACAAAGGGTTTAGGAGTTCCCTCGGGGCTTACCTGGTTGCGAGCCGTGGAGTCGTCACGCTGGTATGTGGTCTGCAGGCAGATTCCTCGAACGGCTTCGGAGTCTTCAGAAATGGCTGGGATGACTGGTTTTACGTCACGCCTCGTGTCGGAAAAACACTTGGGCAAAAGTGAGGTTGTTTTTTTGCTCAAAAAACCACGTGTATCGGCGTTTTTCCAATCTTAATAACTCCCAAGTCCCTGCTCCGATTTTGTTGATTCAGGCGTCGATGAATTGGCCTTTGCCGTTTCTCTCCGGTGTACTGTTTGCAGAACGACTCCACTAACCTTTGCTGCGTTATTCCCCACTGAAGTTCCGAGGATCCTGCTCCACCACCCGTGAAGGTAGACACTTGCCCACACGTTTCCTGGTGAATTGACACTGCACAATTCCACTGGTAACTTTTGGCGCACGAAACTCAACGCGTGTAATTTTTAGGAATTTTTAACGCGGAGCTGATGTTAATGTGGCGATGTTTGATCGGTTACTCGGTTAGGTTAGGTTAGGTTAGGTTAGGTTAGGTTGGGGGACCCCCCACAGAGCATACGTCCACGTCGTGTCCCCTGGAAACAGCCCAGTTCTGACCACCGTAACGGAGTGGCAGACTGGGACTGGCCAAAGTGCTCTGTGATCTCGTAGCGAATTTTAATCTTTTTATCTGCCTTGTGTTTCGCTGCTATGCCTGCAACACCCTCGCGGGACGCCTCCGGGCGGTTTTTAAAATCAAAAGGCCCTTCTCAGGGCCAACCCAAAGGCCCTTCTCAGGGCCAACCCAAAGGCCCTTCTCAGGGCCAACCAAAAGGCCCTTCTCAGGGCCACCCCGACGCACCAGCGTCAGAGTCTAGCCGTGCGCCGTCTGCGGCTAGTTATTTCGGAGGGGCGGAGTCGTCCGACAACGACTCGCTTGCTGGTGCGTCGGACGCGAGAGGCTCGCGGTCGCGGAAGCGGGCCTTTCTGAGTTGTGGGTCCGAGAGTTCTTCGGCCTCGGGGTCCAAGCCGTCGTCGAAGGCTAAGAAGCCGACGACGACGTCCGCGGATACCCACGTCGTGGGGCTCGCGGACGCCCAGCGACAGGTGGACCTGGCACGGAAGGTGCAGCTGCAGCAAGAGCTGGAGGAGCGGGTTGCCGCCAAAGAGAAGCGTGCGTACGTCGCCCGGGCCAAGTCCGGTTACGGTGCGTCACGGGTCGTGTACGCGGACCACTCTTTGGCGGAACTGGAAAGGATGGCGGAGGAGGACGAGGAGGAGATTGTAGAGGTCGCCTCTAAGTCCTCCAACCTCAAGGGCACCTTCCAGAAGGCCCTGAAATGTCGGGCCGCGAGCATGCGCGGTGTCGTCGCTGAACTCGTTCAGCGGACGGCCTGCGACGAGACGCGGCAACTGCAGGCGAGGGTGGATCGCCTGCAGTCAGAGGTCAACCAGCTTCGTCAGAAGCTGGCTGAAGCCACGGCCCGGCCTCAACAGGCCGAGGCGAGCCCTGTGGCAGAGGGCCCTGCCTCGGCCCAGCCACCACGGGCTAAGGCGAGCCCGGCACTAGAGGGCCCCTCCTCCGACCTTGAGGATATCATCCGCAAGGTAGTAATGGAGGAGAGGGCCTTCACGAGAGCCTGCCTGGCAGGCATCGAGGACCGGCTCCTGCCGGAAAAAAGCCTCCGGCCGCCGCTTGCGGCGGATAAGAGGCGGGGCCGGCCGGGGCCGTCCTCCTCCACCCAGGTGGAAGACGTGGCCCTTCTCCCTGCGACCACTCCGTCCAACGAGTGGACGAAAGTGGGCCGCGGGGGGAAGGGTAAAGGGAGGAAGTCGGCAGCGGCCGTCCCTGCCGTCCCCGCCACCCCCGCACCCAGCCAGTCGCAGACGACCGGCAAGGGCAAGGGGAAAGGGAAGGGGAAAGGGAAGGGGAAAGGGAAGGGGAAAGGTGGAAAGGGGCAGTTGGTCCCCCCTAAAACTGCAGCCGTCGTGGTGACGCTCACCGCGGAGGCTGCGGGGCGAGGGGAGACTTACGCCTCCATCTTGGTGCGGGCGCGCAGCAATGCCGATCCCACTCAGCTGGGGATCGGCAGTGTGTCGTGCCGGCGGACGCAGGCCGGGGCTCGAATTTTCGAGTTCCCGGGGGCCGAGGGGAGCGCCCGCGCTGACCTCTTTGCAGCCAAGCTGCAAGAGGTCATCGCGGACTCTGCCAAGGTGGCCCGGCCGGTCAAGTCGGCGGCAATCGAGGTGACGGAGTTGGATGACTCCGTCACCAAGGAGGAGGTGGTGGCGGCGGTCGCAGCGGTAGGGGGCTGTGGCGCCGCGGCGGTCCAAGGCCGGGACATAAGGCCCGGCCGCGGCGGAATGGGCACAATCCGCCTCGAGTGCCCAGTCGCAGCTGCCAAAGCCGTCCTTGCGAAAGGACGGCTTCAAGTCGGGTTCAGCTCGGGCACAGTCCGGGCACTCGAGGACCAGCCTCTGCGGTGTTTCCGGTGCTTCGGCATCGGCCACACCCGGCCCCTGTGTCCGTCCAAGGTTGACAGGACGGACACATGCTACCGCTGCGGCAAGGAGGGCCACAAAGCCGCCTCCTGCCAGGTCGCCACGCCGCACTGCGCGGTGTGTGCCGCCAGTGGCCGCCGGGCAGGCCACGTCATGAAGGGGGGGAAGTGCAATCCCCCCCCTAAGCGTGGCAAAGCGCAGGCGCCGACAGGGCCTGCACCTGCTGCTGCCGCTGATACCGCCGTTCCTGCGGCGGGTGCGGAGGAGGGTGCGATGTCCGAGTGATGGCCACGGTCGAACATCGCATCCTTCAGGCGAACACCAACCACTGCAGGACAGCCCAGGATCTGCTGATGCAGACCATGGCTGAGTGGTTGGTGGACTTGGCGGTGGTCGCCGAACCCTACTCGGTCCCTGGCCGTTGGCTGGGCGACCGGGACGGCTTGGTGGCGTTGGTGGCGCGGTCTTCCACAGACTCCCCTCCCCTCTCGCTCTTAGAGAGGGGACCGGGATACGTGGCCGCCGCGTGGGGAGAGATAGCGATGGTGGGGGTGTATTTCTCCCCAAACCGCCCTCTCTCGGACTTTGAGGATTTCCTCGAGATCCTCACTGCTGTCGTAGGGAGGGCGGCACCACGCCAGGTCGTGGTGTTGGGCGACCTAAACGCCAAGTCGGTGGCCTGGGGCAACCCGGTCGCCGGGTGCAACGTCCGGGGACGCGCCGTCGAGTTTTGGGCGGCCTCGTGCGGTGTGTCCCTCCTCAACAGGGGGGCGGTCCACACGTGTGTGCGGCAACAGGGCGGGTCGGTGGTGGACGTCTCGTTCGCCACCCCCGCGCTTGCCGCCCGCGTCGTGAACTGGCGGGTGGAGCTGGTGGAGACCTTGTCGGACCACCGTTATGTGCGGTTCGACATCTCCACACAGCGGGGAGGGGGGACGGCCCGCGCTGGGCAATATCCCTTCCCGCGGTGGGCGCTCACCCGCCTGGACCGGGAGGCAGCCAAGGAGGCCGCCTTCCTCCAGGACTGGCTGTCGCCTCCCCCTGTCGAGGAGGTCCCGGACGTGGACGCCGCAGCGGTCAGGCTGCGGGGGTCTTTGACCGAGGTGTGCAACTCCAGCATGCCTCGGTCTCGCCGTCCGCCTCCCCGTCGCGCCGTGTACTGGTGGACGGAGGAGCTGGCGGGGCTCCGGGCCACCTGCGTGGCGGCCAGAAGGGCCTACGCGCGGAGCCGACGGCGCAGCGCCCAAAACCGAGTCCGGGCAGAGGAGGACCGCCTGTACGCCTCTTACCGAGAGGCTACGGTGGCCCTCAAGTCTGCGATGGGCGCTGCGCAGGACTCGGCGAGGGCCGAGATGCTGGAGGGTCTCGACAGAGATCCCTATGGGGGGCCATATAAGGCGGCGCGGAACCAGCTCCGCCCCTATGGTCCCCCACTGTCTGAGACCCTCGAGCCAGCGTTGCTGGATGGGGTGGTCCGGTCCCTGTTTCCGCGCAGGACCGACTTCACCCCTCCAGCGATGGATCCCCCGCAAGGGGCGGCTCCGCCGGAGGCAGAGGTGCCCCCGGTCACGGCGGCGGAGTTCTACGCGGGGGTTCTGAGCCTCCGCGCGAAGAAGACCGCCCCCGGACCGGACGGCGTCCCCGCACGGGTGGTGGCGATCGCCGCCACCCAAATGGAGGACAGATTTCGGGACCTCTTCAGCGCGTGTTTTACGGCTGGGAGGTTCCCGAAACTGTGGAAGGAGGGGCAGCTGTGCCTGCTCCGAAAGGAGGGTCGCCCGGTGGACTCCCCCTCGGCATACCGGCCCATCGTTCTGCTCGATGAGGTCGGTAAACTGTTCGAGGGGATCGTCGCCGGGAGGCTGGAGAGCCACCTGCGGGGGGTAGGGCCGGATCTGTCGGACGCCCAATTCGGTTTCCGTCGTGGGCGTTCGACGATCGACGCGCTGGCCCTACTCAAGGGCCAGGTGAAGGAGGCGGTGGAGGCGGGGGACGGAGTGCTGGCGGTGTCATTCGACATTGCCAACGCCTTCAACTCCGTCCCCTACGCGACGATATTGGAGGCGCTCCGGTATCACGGAGTGCCCCAATACCTGCGGGACCTCCTGGCCGACTACTTGGAGGGCCGAGAGGTCCTCCTCGTGGACAAGTCGGCCACGGTGAGGCGGTACGGCGCAGAGTCCGGTGTTCCACAGGGGTCGGTGCTAGGCCCCCCCTTGTGGAACATCGGGTTCAACTGGCTGCTGCGGGGTGCCCTCCTCCCGGGCACGAGTGTCATCTGCTACGCGGATGACACTCTGCTCACTGCCCGGGGGAGGAACTTTGCCGACGCGGCCATTCTGGCCTCGGCTGGCGGGTCCTTGGTGGCAGAAAGGATCCGCCGCCTGGGATTGAGGGTGGCGCTGCACAAAACGGAGGCCGTGTTCTTTCGCGGTCCCCGGCAGCGCTGCCCTGCCGACGCCCACATCGTCGTGGAGGGCGTCCGTATAGGGGTCCAGCCCCAGATGAAATATCTTGGGCTGGTGCTGGACGACAGGTGGCGCTTCGGCCCGCATTTCAGCGGGCTGTCGACGCGCCTGTTGAAAGCCGCGGACGCCCTCTCATGGCTTCTCCCAAACCTGGGGGGGCCTAAAGCAAAGTGCCGGCGCCTCTATGCCGGCATTTTGCGGAGCATGGCCCTTTACGGGGCTCCCATCTGGGCGGACTCCCTCCATAGGAGGGAGAATGCTACCGCCATCCGCAGGCCCCAGCGGGCTATTGCACAGCGGGTGGCGAGGGCCTACCGCTCAGTGGGCTTTTCGGCGGCGTGCGCTCTGGCCGGCACCCCTCCTTGGGAGCTGGAGGCGTGGGTGCTCGCCAGAGTGTACGAGTGGACGGCGCGCCGAAAGGCGCTCGGGGAGCGCCCCACGGGCGAAGAGCGGGAGGCGGTGCGGCGAGAGGCGAAGGACGCCATCGTCCTCCATTGGACGGAGGACCTCGCCAGCGCCGCCTTTGGCCGCCGGACGTTGGACGCGCTCGGTCCGGTCCTGAAGGGCTGGCTCGAGCGGTCCCACGGTTTCCTCTCTTTCCGTCTGGTGCAGGTGTTATCCGGACATGGCTGTTTCGGATCGCACCTGCACCGGATCGGGAGGGAGGAGACCCCGGCGTGCCACGACTGCGGCGCGGCGGAGGACACGGCGCAGCACACCCTCGAGGTGTGCCCGGCGTGGTCCGAGCTGCGCCGCGGTCTGACCGCGGTGGTCGGACCGGACCTCTCGCTTCCCGGCGTGGTCGACGCCATGCTGGGGAGTGAGGAGGCCTGGTCGGCGGTAGCCTCCTTTTGCGAGGACGTGATGTCGCAAAAGGAGGAGGCGGAGCGCGCGCGGGAGGACGACCCTCTCGCTGCGCCGCTCCGCAGACGAAGAAGGGGGAGAAGGCGCCGTGCCCTCCCTCCTCATGGTGACGGGCGGGCGACAGGCGCGGGGGTGCCTTCGCCCGCATTGCACCCGTCACCTTCGTCGGTCATTCCCGACCCCCCACACCCGTGAGGGTGTGAGGGGGTCTGCCTGGCAATCGTCGGCGGAGGACTGGAAGTAAAGGCTGTGCCGGTTTCCCAGTCCCCCGCCACTCTGACGAAGCGGGAATGCGCTGGGTCGTTTTAGTGGGTATACCGGATCCGCCCAGGGAGTCCCACATACCCCTTCCGTCCCCCGACGGGAGGGTATGCGTAATGCATTTTTTCCCAGCGTCAAAAAAAAAAAAAAAAAAAAAAAAAAAAAAAAAAAAAAAAAAAAAAAAAAAAAAAAAAAAAAAAAAAAAAGGTTAGGTTAGGTTAGGTTCTTTCGCGGTCCCCGGCAGCGCTGCCCTGCCGACGCCCACATCGTCGTGGAGGGCGTCCGTATAGGGGTCCAGCCCCAGATGAAATATTTGGGGCTGGTGCTGGACGACAGGTGGCGCTTCGGCCCGCATTTCAGCGGGCTGTCGACGCGCCTGTTGAAGGCCGCGGGCGCCCTCTCATGGCTCCTCCCAAACCTGGGGGGGCCCAAGGCAAAGTGCCGGCGCCTCTATGCCGGCATTTTGCGGAGCATGGCCCTGTACGGGGCTCCCATCTGGGCGGACTCCCTCCATAGGAGGGAGAATGCTACCGCCATCCGCAGGCCCCAGCGGGCTATTGCACAGCGGGTGGCGAGGGCCTACCGCTCAGTGGGCTTTTCGGCGGCGTGCGCTCTGGCCGGCACCCCTCCTTGGGAGCTGGAGGCGTGGGTGCTCGCCAGAGTGTACGAGTGGACGGCGCGCCGAAAGGCGCTCGGGGAGCGCCCCACGGGCGAAGAGCGGGAGGCGGTGCGGCGAGAGGCGAAGGACGCCATCGTCCTCCATTGGACGGAGGACCTCGCCAGCGCCGCCTTTGGCCGCCGGACGTTGGACGCGCTCGGTCCGGTCCTGAAGGGCTGGCTCGAGCGGTCCCACGGTTTCCTCTCTTTCCGTCTGGTGCAGGTGTTATCGGGACATGGCTGTTTCGGATCGCACCTGCACCGGATCGGGAGGGAGGAGACCCCGGCGTGCCACGACTGCGGCGCGGCGGAGGACACGGCGCAGCACACCCTCGAGGTGTGCCCGGCGTGGTCCGAGCTGCGCCGCGGTCTGACCGCGGTGGTCGGACCGGACCTCTCACTTCCCGGCGTGGTCGACGCCATGCTAGGGAGTGAGGAGGCCTGGTCGGCGGTAGCCTCCTTTTGCGAGGACGTGATGTCGCAAAAGGAGGAGGCGGAGCGCGCGCGGGAGGACGACCCTCTCGCTGCGCCGTTCCGCAGACGAAGAAGGGGGAGAAGGCGCCGTGCCCTCCCTCCTCATGGTGACGGGCGGGCGACAGGCGCGGGGGTGCCTTCGCCCGCATTGCACCCGTCACCTTCGTCGGTCATTCCCGACCCCCCACACCCGTGAGGGTGTGAGGGGGTCTGCCTGGCAATCGTCGGCGGAGGACTGGAAGTAAAGGCTGTGCCGGTTTCCCAGTCCCCCGCCACTCTGACGAAGCGGGAATGCGCTGGGTCGTTTTAGTGGGTATACCGGGTCCGCCCGGGGAGTCCCACATACCCCTTCCGTCCCCCGACGGGAGGGTATGCGTAATGCATTTTTTCCCAGCGTAAAAAAAAAAAAAAAAAAAAAAAAAAAAAAAAAAAAAAAAAAAGGTTAGGTTAGGTTAGGTTAGGTTGGGGGACCCCCCACAGAGCATACGTCCACGTCGTGTCCCCTGGAAACAGCCCAGTTCTGACCACCGTAACGGAGTGGCAGACTGGGACTGGCCAAAGTGCTCTGTGATCTCGAAGCGAATTTTTATCTGCCTTTTATCTGCCTTGTGTTTCGCTTCTATGCCTGCAACACCCTCGCGGGACGCCTCCGGGCGATTTTTAAAATCAAAAGGCCCTTCTCAGGGCCAACCCAAAGGCCCTTCTCAGGGCCAACCCAAAGGCCCTTCTCAGGGCCAACCGAAAGGCCCTTCTCAGGGCCACCCCGACGCACCAGCGTCAGAGTCTAGCCGCGCGCCGTCTGCGGCTAGTTATTACGGAGGGGCGGAGTCGTCCGACAACGACTCGCATGCTGGTGTGTCGGACGCGAGTGGCTCGCGGTCGCGGAAGCGGGTCTTCCGTAGTTGTGGGTCCGAGAGCTCTTCGGCTTCGGGGTCCAAGCCGTTGTCGAAGGCTAAAAAGCCGACGATGACGGCCGCGGATACCCACGTCGTGGGGCTCGCGGACGCCCAGCGACAGGTGGACCTGGCACGGAAGGTGCAGCTCCAGCAAGAGCTGGAGGAGCGGGTTGCCGCCAAAGAGAAGCGTGCGTACGTCGCCCGGGCCAAGTCCGGGTACGGTGCGTCACGGGTCGTGTACGCGGACCACTCTTTGGCGGAACTGGAAAGGATGGCGGAGGAGGACGAGGAGGAGATTGTAGAGGTCGCCTCTAAGTCCTCCAACCTCAAGGGCACCTTCCAGAAGGCCCTGAAATGTCGGGCCGCGAGCATGCGCGGTGTCGTCGCTGAGCTGGTTCAGCGGACGGCCTCCGACGAAACGCGGCAACTGCAGGCGAGGGTGGATCGCCTGCAGTCAGAAGTCAACCAGCTTCGTGAGAAGCTGGCTGAAGCCACGGCCCGGCCTCAACAGGCCGAGGTGAGCCCTGTGGCAGAGGGCCGTGCCTCGGCCCAGCCACCACGGGCTAAGGCGAGCCCCGCAGTAGAGGGCCCCTCCTCCAACCTTGAGGATATCATCCGCAAGGTGATAATGGAGGAGAGGGCCTTCACGAGAGCCTGCCTGGCAGGCATCGAGGACCGGCTCCTGCCGGAAAAAAGCCTCCGGCCGCCGCTTGCGGCGGATAAGAGGCAGAGCCGGCCGGGGCCGTCCTCCTCCTCCCAGGTGGAAGACGTGGCCCTTCTTCCTGCGACCACTCCGTCCAACGAGTGGACGCAAGTAGGCCGGAGGGGGAAGGGTAAAGGGAAGAAGTCGGCAGCGGCCGTTCCTGCCGTCCCTGCCGTCCCCGCCACCCCCGCACCCAGCCAGTCGCAGACGACCGGCAAGGGCAAGGGGAAAGGGAAAGGGAGAGGAGGAAAGGGGCAGTTGGTCCCCCCTAAAACTGCGGCCGTCGTGGTGACGCTCACCACGGAGGCTGCGGGGCGAGGGGAGACCTACGCCTCCATCTTGGCGCGGGCGCGCGGCAATGCCGATCCCACGCAACTGGGGATCGGCAGTGTGTCGTGCCGGCGGACGCAGGCCGGGGCTCGAATCTTCGAGTTCCCGGGGGCCGAGGGGAGCGCCCGCGCTGACCTCTTTGCAGCCAAGCTGCAAGAGGTCATCGCGGACTCTGCCAAGGTGGCCCGGCCGGTCAAGTCGGCGGCAATCGAGGTGACGGAGTTGGATGACTCCGTCACCAAGGAGGAGGTGGTGGCGGCGGTCGCAGCGGTAGGGGGCTGTGGCGCCGCAGCGGTCCAAGGCCGGGACATAAGGCCCGGCCGCGGCGGAATGGGCACCATCCGCCTCGAGTGCCCAGTTGCAGCTGCCAAAGCCGTCCTTGCGAAAGGACGGCTTCAAGTCGGGTTCAGCTCGGGCGCAGTACGGGCACTCGAGGAACAGCCGTTGCGGTGTTTCCGGTGCTTCGGCATCGGCCACACCCGGCCCCTGTGTCCGTCCAAGATTGACAGGACGGACACATGCTACCGCTGCGGCAAGGAGGGCCACAAAGCCGCCTCCTGCCAGGCCGCCACGCCGCACTGCGCGGTGTGTGCCGCCAGTGGCCGCCGGGCAGGCCACGTCATGAAGGGGAGGAAGTGCAATCCCCCCCCTAAGCGTGGCAAAGCGCAGGCGCCGACCGGGCCTGCACCTGCTGCTGCCGCAAACACCGCCGTTCCTGCGGCGACTGCGGAGGAGGTTGCGATGTCCGACTGATGGCCACGGTCGAACATCGCATCCTTCAGGCGAACACCAACCACTGCAGGACAGCCCAGGATCTGCTGATGCAGACCATGGCTGAGTGGTTGGTTGACTTGGCGGTGGTCGCCGAACCCTACTCGGTCCCTGGCCGTTGGCTGGGCGACCGGGACGGCTTGGTGGCGTTGGTGGCGCGGTCTTCCACAGACTCCCCTCCCCTCTCGCTCTTAGAGAGGGGACCGGGATACGTGGCCGCCGCGTGGGGAGAGATAGCGATGGTGGGGGTGTATTTCTCCCCAAACCGCCCTCTCTCGGACTTTGAGGATTTCCTCGAGATCCTCACTGCTGTCGTAGGGAGGGCGGCACCACGCCAGGTCGTGGTGTTGGGCGACCTAAACGCCAAGTCGGTGGCCTGGGGCAACCCGGTCGCCGGGTGCAACGTCCGGGGACGCGCCGTCGAGTTTTGGGCGGCCTCGTGCGGTGTGTCCCTCCTCAACAGGGGGGCGGTCCACACGTGTGTGCGGCAACAGGGCGGGTCGGTGGTGGACGTCTCGTTCGCCACCCCCGCGCTTGCCGCCCGCGTCGTGAACTGGCGGGTGGAGCTGGTGGAGACCTTGTCGGACCACCGTTATGTGCGGTTCGACATCTCCACACAGCGGGGAGGGGGGACGGCCCGCGCTGGGCAATCTCCCTTCCCGCGGTGGGCACTCACCCGCCTGGACCGGGAGGCGGCCAAGGAGGCCGCCTTCCTCCAGGACTGGCTGTCGCCTCCCCCTGTCGAGGAGGTCCCGGACGTGGACGCTGCAGCGGTCAGGCTGCGGGGGTCCTTGACCGAGGTGTGCAACTCCAGCATGCCTCGGTCTCGCCGTCCGCCTCCCCGTCGCGCCGTGTACTGGTGGACGGAGGAGCTGGCGGGGCTCCGGACCACCTGCGTGGCGGCCAGAAGGGCCTACGCGCGGAGCCGACGGCGCAGCGCCCAAAACCGAGTCCGGGCAGAGGAGGACCGCCTGTACGCCTCTTACCGAGAGGCTACGGTGGCCCTCAAGTCTGCGATGGGCGCTGCGCAGGACTCGGCGAGGGCCGAGATGCTGGAGGGTCTCGACAGAGATCCCTATGGGAGGCCATATAAGGCGGCGCGGAACCAGCTCCGCCCCTATGGTCCCCCACTGTCGGAGACCCTCGAGCCAGCGTTGCTGGATGGGGTGGTCCGGTCCCTGTTTCCGCGCAGGACCGACTTCACCCCTCCAGCGATGGATCCCCCGCAAGGGGCGGCTCCACCGGAGGCGGAGGTGCCCCCGGTCACGGCGGCGGAATTCTACGCGGGGGTTCTGAGCCTCCGCGCGAAGAAGACCGCCCCCGGACCGGACGGCGTCCCCGCACGGGTGGTGGCGATTGCCGCCACCCAAATGGAGGCCAGGTTTCGGGACCTCTTCAGCGCGTGTTTTACGGCTGGGAGGTTCCCGAAACTGTGGAAGGAGGGGCAGCTGTGCCTCCTCCGAAAGGCGGGTCGCCCGGTGGACTCCCCCTCGGCATACCGGCCCATCGTTCTGCTCGATGAGGTCGGTAAACTGTTCGAGGGGATCGTCGCCGGGAGGCTGGACAGCCACCTGCGGGGGGTAGGGCCGGATCTGTCGGACGCCCAATTCGGTTTCCGTCGTGGGCGTTCGACGATCGACGCGCTGGCCCTACTCAAGGGCCAGGTGAAGGAGGCGGTGGAGGCGGGGGACGGAGTGCTGGCGGTGTCATTCGACATTGCCAACGCCTTCAACTCCGTTCCCCACTCGACGATATTGGAGGCGCTCCGGTATCACGGAGTGCCCCAATACCTGCGGGACCTCCTGGCCGACTACTTGGAGGGCCGAGAGGTCCTCCTTGTGGACAAATCGGCCACGGTGAGGCGGTACGGCGCAGAGTCCGGTGTTCCACAGGGGTCGGTGCTAGGCCCCCCCTTGTGGAACATCGGGTTCAACTGGCTGCTGCGGGGTGCCCTCCTCCCGGGCACGAGTGTCATCTGCTACGCGGATGACACTCTGCTCACTGCCCGGGGGAGGAACTTTGCCGACGCGGCCATTCTGGCCTCGGCTGGCGGGTCCTTGGTGGCAGAAAGGATCCGCCGCCTGGGATTGAGGGTGGCGCTGCACAAAACGGAGGCCGTGTTCTTTCGCGGTCCCCGGCAGCGCTGCCCTGCCGACGCCCACATCGTCGTGGAGGGCGTCCGTATAGGGGTCCAGCCCCAGATGAAATATCTGGGACTGGTGCTGGACGACAGGTGGCGCTTCGGCCCGCATTTCAGCGGGCTGTCGACGCGCTTGTTGAAGGCCGCGGACGCCCTCTCATGGCTCCTCCCAAACCTGGGGGGACCAAAAGCAAAGTGCCGGCGCCTCTATGCCGGCATTTTGCGGAGCATGGCCCTCTACGGGGCTCCCATCTGGGCGGACTCCCTCCATAGGAGGGAGAATGCTACCGCCATCCGCAGGCCCCAGCGGGCTATTGCACAGCGGGTGGCGAGGGCCTACCGCTCAGTGGGCTTTTCGGCGGCGTGCGCTCTGGCCGGCACCCCTCCTTGGGAGCTGGAGGCGTGGGTGCTCGCCAGAGTGTACGAGTGGACGGCGCGCCGAAAGGCGCTCGGGGAGCGCCCCACGGGCGAAGAGCGGGAGGCGGTGCGGCGAGAGGCGAAGGACGCCATCGTCCTCCATTGGACGGAGGACCTCGCCAGCGCCGCCTTTGGCCGCCGGACGTTGGACGCGCTCGGTCCGGTCCTGAAGGGCTGGCTCGAGCGGTCCCACGGTTTCCTCTCTTTCCGTCTGGTGCAGGTGTTATCCGGACATGGCTGTTTCGGATCGCACCTGCACCGGATCGGGAGGGAGGAGACCCCGGCGTGCCACGACTGCGGCGCGGTAGAGGACACGACGCAGCACACCCTCGAGGTGTGCCCGGCGTGGTCCGAGCTGCGCCGCGGTCTGACCGCGGTGGTCGGACCGGACCTCTCGCTTCCCGGCGTGGTCGACGCCATGCTGGGGAGTGAGGAGGCCTGGTCGGCGGTGGCCTCCTTTTGCGAGGACGTGATGTCGCAAAAGGAGGAGGCGGAGCGCGCGCGGGAGGACGACCCTCTCGCTGCGCCGCTCCGCAGACGAAGAAGGGGGAGAAGGCGTCGTGCCCTCCCTCCTCATGGTGACGGGCGGGCGACAGGCGCGGGGGTGCCTTCGCCCGCATTGCACCCGTCACCTTCGTCGGTCATTCCCGACCCCCCACACCCGTGAGGTTGTGAGGGGGTCTGCCTGGCAATCGTCGGCGGAGGACTGGAAGTAAAGGCTGTGCCGGTTTCCCAGTCCCCCGCCACTGTGACGAAGCGGGAATGCGCTGGGTCGTTTTAGTGGGTATACCGGGTCCACCCGGGGAGTCCCACATACCCCTCCCGTCCCCCGACGGGTGGGCATGCGTAACGCATTTTTTCCCAGCGTGAAAAAAAAAAAAAAAAAAAAAAAAAGGTTAGGTTAGGTTAGGTTAGGTTAGGTTAGGTTAGGTTAGGTTCCCGGTGGACTCCCCCTCGGCATACCGGCCCATCGTTCTGCTCGATGAGGTCGGTAAACTGTTCGAGGGGATCGTCGCCGGGAGGCTGGACAGCCACCTGCGGGGGGTAGGGCCGGATCTGTCGGACGCCCAATTCGGGTTCCGTCGTGGGCGTTCGACGATCGACGCGCTGGCCCTACTCAAGGGCCAGGTGAAGGAGGCGGTGGAGGCGGGGGACGGAGTGCTGGCGGTGTCATTCGACATTGCCAACGCCTTCAACTCCGTCCCCCACTCGACGATATTGGAGGCGCTCCGGTATCACGGAGTGCCCCAATACCTGCGGGACCTCCTGGCCGACTACTTGGAGGGCCGAGAGGTCCTCCTCGTAGACAAATCGGCCACGGTGAGGCGGTACGGCGCAGAGTCCGGTGTTCCACAGGGGTCGGTGCTAGGCCCCCCCTTGTGGAACATCGGGTTCGACTGGCTGTTGCGGGGTGCCCTCCTCCCGGGCACGAGTGTCATCTGCTACGCGGATGACACTCTGCTCACTGCCCGGGGGAGGAACTTTGCCGACGCGGCCATTCTGGCCTCGGCTGGCGGGTCCTTGGTGGCAGAAAGGATCCGCCGCCTGGGATTGAGGGTGGCGCTGCACAAAACGGAGGCCGTGTTCTTTCGCGGTCCCCGGCAGCGCTGCCCTGCCGACGCCCACATCGTCGTGGAGGGCGTCCGTATAGGGGTCCAGCCCCAGATGAAATATCTGGGGCTGGTGCTGGACGACAGGTGGCGCTTCGGCCCGCATTTCAGCGGGCTGTCGACGCGCTTGTTGAAGGCCGCGGACGCCCTCTCATGGCTCCTCCCAAACCTGGGGGGGCCCAAAGCAAAGTGCCGGCGCCTCTATGCCGGCATTTTGCGGAGCATGGCCCTGTACGGGGCTCCCATCTGGGCGGACTCCCTCCATAGGAGGGAGAATGCTACCGCCATCCGCAGGCCCCAGCGGGCTATTGCACAGCGGGTGGCGAGGGCCTACCGCTCAGTGGGCTTTTCGGCGGCGTGCGCTCTGGCCGGCACCCCTCCTTGGGAGCTGGAGGCGTGGGTGCTCGCCAGAGTGTACGAGTGGACGGCGCGCCGAAAGGCGCTCGGGGAGCGCCCCACGGGCGAAGAGCGGGAGGCGGTGCGGCGAGAGGCGAAGGACGCCATCGTCCTCCATTGGACGGAGGACCTCGCCAGCGCCGCCTTTGGCCGCCGGACGTTGGACGCGCTCGGTCCGGTCCTGAAGGGCTGGCTCGAGCGGTCCCACGGTTTCCTCTCTTTCCGTCTGGTGCAGGTGTTATCCGGACACGGCTGTTTCGGATCGCACCTGCACCGGATCGGGAGGGAGGAGACCCCGGAGTGCCACGACTGCGGCGCGGCGGAAGACACGGCGCAGCACACCCTCGAGGTGTGCCCGGCGTGGTCCGAGCTGCGCCGCGGTCTGGCCGCGGTGGTCGGATCGGACCTCTCGCTTCCCGGCGTGGTCGACGCCATGCTGGGGAGTGAAGAGGCCTGGTCTGCCGTAGCCTCCTTTTGCGAGGACGTGATGTCGCAAAAGGAGGAGGCGGAGCGCGCGCGGGAGGACGACCCTCTCGCTGCGCCGCTCCGCAGACGAAGAAGGGGGAGAAGGCGTCGTGCCCTCCCTCCTCATGGTGACGGGCGGGCGACAGGCGCGGGGGTGCCTTCGCCCGCATTGCACCCGTCACCTTCGTCGGTCATTCCCGACCCCCCACACCCGTGAGGGTGTGAGGGGGTCTGCCTGGCAATCGTCGGCGGAGGACTGGAAGTAAAGGCTGTGCCGGTTTCCCAGTCCCCCGCCACTCTGACGAAGCGGGAATGCGCTGGGTCGTTTTAGTGGGTATACCGGGTCCGCCCGGGGAGTCCCACATACCCCTTCCGTCCCCCGACGGGAGGGTATGCGTAATGCATTTTTTCCCAGCGTAAAAAAAAAAAAAAAAAAAAAAAAAAAAAAAAAAAAAAAAAAAAAAAAAAAAAAAAAAAAAAAAAAAAAAAAAAAGGTTCGGAACTGCAAAGGATGGCGGAGGAGGACGAGGAGGAGATTGTGGAGGTCGCCTCTAAGTCCTCCAACCTAAAGGGCACATTTCAAAAGGCCCTGAAGTGTCGGGCCGCGAGCTTGCGCGGAGTCGTCGCTGAACTCGTTCAGCGGACGGCCTCCGACGAGACGCGGCAACTGCAGGCGAGGGTGGATCGCCTGCAGTCGGAGGTCAACCAGCTTCGTCAGAAGCTGGCTGAAGCCACGGCCCGGCCTCAACAGGCCGAGGTGAGCCCTGTGGCAGAGGGCCCTGCCTCGGCCCAGCCACCACGGGCTAAGGCGAGCCCTGCATTAGAGGGCCCCTCCTCCAACCTTGAGGATATCATCCGCAAGGTGATAATGGAGGAGAGGGCCTTCACGAGAGCCTGCCTGGCAGGCATCGAGGACCGGCTCCTGCCGGAAAAAAGCCTCCGGCCGCCGCTTGCGGCGGATAAGAGGCAAAGCCAGCCGGGGCCGTCCACCTCCTCCCAGGTGGAAGACGTGGCCCTTCTCCCGTCGACCACTCCGTCCAACGAGTGGACGAAAGTGGGCCGGAGGGGGAGGGGTAAAGGGAAGAAGTCGGCAGCGGCCGTCCCTGTCGTCCCTGCCGTCCCCGCCACCCCCGCACCCAACCAGTCGCAGACGACCGGCAAGGGCAAGGGCAAGGGGAAAGGGAATGGGAAAGGTGGAAAGGGGCAGTTGGTCCCCCCTAAAACTGCGGCCGTCGTGGTGACGCTCACCGCGGAGGCTGCGGGGCGAGGGGAGACCTACGCCTCCATCTTGGTGCGGGCGCGCGGCAATGCCGATCCCACTCAGCTGGGGATCGGCAGTGTGTCGTGCCGGCGGACGCAGGCCGGGGCTCGAATTTTCGAGTTCCCGGGGGCCGAGGGGAGCGCCCGCGCTGACCTCTTTGCAGCCAAGCTGCAGGAGGTCATCGCGGACTCTGCCAAGGTGGCCCGGCCGGTCAAGTCGGCGGAAATCGAGGTGACGGAGTTGGATGACTCCGTCACCAAGGAGGAGGTGGTGGCGGCGGTCGCAGCGGTAGGGGGCTGTGGCGCCGCGGCGGTCCAAGGCCGGGACATAAGGCCCGGCCGCGGCGGAATGGGCACCATCCGCCTCGAGTGCCCGGTCGCAGCTGCCAAAGCCGTCCTTGCGAAAGGACGGCTTCAAGTCGGGTTCAGCTCGGGCGCGGTCCGGGCACTCGAGGACCAGCCTCTGAGGTGTTTCCGGTGCTTCGGCATCGGCCACACCCGGCCCCTGTGTCCGTCCAAGGTTGACAGGACGGACACATGCTACCGCTGCGGCAAGGAGGGCCACAAAGCCGCCTCCTGCCAGGCCGCCACGCCGCACTGCGCGGTGTGTGCCGCCAGTGGCCGCCGGGCAGGCCACGTCATGAAGGGGAGGAAGTGCAATCCCCCCCCTAAGCGTGGCAAAGCGCAGGCGCCGACCGGGCCTGCACCTGCTGCTGCCGCTGATGCCGCCGTTCCTGCGGCGGCTGCGGAGGAGGGTGCGATGTCCGACTGATGGCCACGGTCGAACATCGCATCCTTCAGGCGAACACCAACCACTGCAGGACAGCCCAGGATCTGCTGATGCAGACCATGGCTGAGTGGTTGGTGGACTTGGCGGTGGTCGCCGAACCCTACTCGGTCCCTGGCCGTTGGCTGGGCGACCGGGACGGCTTGGTGGCGTTGGTGGCGCGGTCTTCCACAGACTCCCCTCCCCTCTCGCTCTTAGAGAGGGGACCGGGATACGTGGCCGCCGCGTGGGGAGAGATAGCGATGGTGGGGGTGTATTTCTCCCCAAACCGCCCTCTCTCGGACTTTGAGGATTTCCTCGAGATCCTCACTGCTGTCGTAGGGAGGGCGGCACCACGCCAGGTCGTGGTGTTGGGCGACCTAAACGCCAAGTCGGTGGCCTGGGGCAACCCGGTCGCCGGGTGCAACGTCCGGGGACGCGCCGTCGAGTTTTGGGCGGCCTCGTGCGGTGTGTCCCTCCTCAACAGGGGGGCGGTCCACACGTGTGTGCGGCAACAGGGCGGGTCGGTGGTGGACGTCTCGTTCGCCACCCCCGCGCTTGCCGCCCGCGTCGTGAACTGGCGGGTGGAGCTGGTGGAGACCTTGTCGGACCACCGTTATGTGCGGTTCGACATCTCCACACAGCGGGGAGGGGGGACGGCCCGCGCTGGGCAATCTCCCTTCCCGCGGTGGGCACTCACCCGCCTGGACCGGGAGGCGGCCAAGGAGGCCGCCTTCCTCCAGGACTGGCTGTCGCCTCCCCCTGTCGAGGAGGCCCCGGACGTAGACGCCGCAGCGGTCCGGCTACGGGGGTCCTTGACCGAGGTGTGCAACTCCAGCATGCCTCGGTCTCGCCGTCCGCCTCCCCGTCGCGCCGTGTACTGGTGGACGGAGGAGCTGGCGGGTCTCCGGGCCGCTTGCGTGGCGGCCAGAAGAGCCTACGCGCGGAGCCGACGGCGCAGCGCCCAAAACCGAGTCCGGGCAGAAGAGGACCGCCTGTACGACTCCTACCGAGAGGCTACGGCGGCCTTCAAGTCTGCGATGGGCGCTGCGCAAGACTCGGCGAGGGCCGAGATGCTGGAGGGTCTCGACAGAGATCCCTATGGGAGGCCATATAAGGCGGCGCGGAACCAGCTCCGCCCCTATGGTCCCCCACTGTCGGAGACCCTCGAGCCAGCGTTGCTGGATGGGGTGGTTCGGTCCCTGTTTCCGCGCAGGACCGACTTCACCCCTCCAGCGATGGATCCCCCGCAAGGGGCGGCTCCGCCGGAGGCAGAGGTGCCCCCGGTCACGGCGGCGGAATTCTACGCGGGGGTTCTGAGCCTCCGCGCGAAGAAGACCGCCCCCGGACCGGACGGCGTCCCCGCACGGGTGGTGGCGATCGCCGCCACCCAAATGGAGGACAGGTTTCGGGACCTCTTCAGCGCGTGTTTTACGGCTGGGAGGTTCCCGAAACTGTGGAAGGAGGGGCAGCTTTGCCTGCTCCGAAAGGAGGGTCGCCCGGTGGACTCCCCCTCGGCATACCGGCCCATCGTTCTGCTCGATGAGGTCGGTAAACTGTTCGAGGGGATCGTCGCCGGGAGGCTGGACAGCCACCTGCGGGGGGTAGGGCCGGATCTGTCGGACGCCCAATTCGGGTTCCGTCGTGGGCGTTCGACGATCGACGCGCTGGCCCTACTCAAGGGCCAGGTGAAGGAGGCGGTGGAGGCGGGGGACGGAGTGCTGGCGGTGTCATTCGACATTGCCAACGCCTTCAACTCCGTCCCCCACTCGACGATATTGGAGGCGCTCCGGTATCACGGAGTGCCCCAATATCTGCGGAACCTACTGGCCGACTACTTGGAGGGCCGAGAGGTCCTCCTCGTGGACAAGTCGGCCACGGTGAGGCGGTACGGCGCAGAGTCCGGTGTTCCACAGGGATCGGTGCTAGGCCCCCCCTTGTGGAACATCGGGTTCAACTGGCTGCTGCGGGGTGCCCTCCTCCCGGGCACGAGTGTCATCTGCTACGCGGATGACACTCTGCTCACTGCCCGGGGGAGGAACTTTGCCGACGCGGCCATTCTGGCCTCGGCTGGCGGGTCCTTGGTGGCAGAAAGGATCCGCCGCCTGGGATTGAGGGTGGCGCTGCACAAAACGGAGGCCGTGTTCTTTCGCGGTCCCCGGCAGCGCTGCCCTGCCGACGCCCACATCGTCGTGGAGGGCGTCCGTATAGGGGTCCAGCCCCAGATGAAATATCTGGGACTGGTGCTGGACGACAGGTGGCGCTTCGGCCCGCATTTCAGCGGGCTGTCGACGCGCCTGTTGAAAGCCGCGGACGCCCTCTCATGGCTCCTCCCAAACCTGGGGGGACCAAAAGCAAAGTGCCGGCGCCTCTATGCCGGCATTTTGCGGAGCATGGCCCTCTACGGGGCTCCCATCTGGGCGGACTCCCTCCATAGGAGGGAGAATGCTACCGCCATCCGCAGGCCCCAGCGGGCTATTGCACAGCGGGTGGCGAGGGCCTACCGCTCAGTGGGCTTTTCGGCGGCGTGCGCTCTGGCCGGCACCCCTCCTTGGGAGCTGGAGGCGTGGGTGCTCGCCAGAGTGTACGAGTGGACGGCGCGCCGAAAGGCGCTCGGGGAGCGCCCCACGGGCGAAGAGCGGGAGGCGGTGCGGCGAGAGGCGAAGGACGCCATCGTCCTCCATTGGACGGAGGACCTCGCCAGTGCCGCCTTTGGCCGCCGGACGTTGGACGCGCTCGGTCCGGTCCTGAAGGGCTGGCTCGAGCGGTCCCACGGTTTCCTCTCTTTCCGTCTGGTGCAGGTGTTATCCGGACATGGCTGTTTCGGATCGCACCTGCACCGGATCGGGAGGGAGGAGACCCCGGCGTGCCACGACTGCGGCGCGGTGGAGGACACGGCGCAGCACACCCTCGAGGTGTGCCCGGCGTGGTCCGAGCTGCGCCGCGGTCTGACCGCGGTGGTCGGATCGGACCTCTCGCTTCCCGGCGTGGTCGACGCCATGCTGGGGAGTGAAGAGGCCTGGTCTGCCGTAGCCTCCTTTTGCGAGGACGTGATGTCGCAAAAGGAGGAGGCGGAGCGCGCGCGGGAGGACGACCCTCTCGCTGCGCCGCTCCGCAGACGAAGAAGGGGGAGAAGGCGTCGTGCCCTCCCTCCTCATGGTGACGGGCGGGCGACAGGCGCGGGGGTGCCTTCGCCCGCATTGCACCCGTCACCTTCGTCGGTCATTCCCGACCCCCCACACCCGTGAGGGTGTGAGGGGGTCTGCCTGGCAATCGTCGGCGGAGGACTGGAAGTAAAGGCTGTGCCGGTTTCCCAGTCCCCCGCCACTCTGACGAAGCGGGAATGCGCTGGGTCGTTTTAGTGGGTATACCGGGTCCGCCCGGGGAGTCCCACATACCCCTCCCGTCCCCCGACGGGTGGGCATGCGTAACGCATTTTTTCCCAGCGTAAAAAAAAAAAAAAAAAAAAAAAAAAAAAAAAAAAGGTTAGGTTAGGTTAGGTTAGGTTAGGTTAGGTTTCCCCCGCAAGGGGCGGCTCCGCCGGAGGCAGAGGTGCCCCCGGTCACGGCGGCGGAATTCTACGCGGGGGTTCTGAGCCTCCGCGCGAAGAAGACCGCCCCCGGACCGGACGGCGTCCCCGCACGGGTGGTGGCGATCGCCGCCACCCAAATGGAGGCCAGGTTTCGGGACCTCTTCAGCGCGTGTTTTACGGCTGGGAGGTTCCCGAAACTGTGGAAGGAGGGGCAGCTTTGCCTGCTCCGAAAGGAGGGTCGCCCGGTGGACTCCCCCTCGGCATACCGGCCCATCGTTCTGCTCGATGAGGTCGGTAAACTGTTCGAGGGGATCGTCGCCGGGAGGCTGGAGAGCCACCTGCGGGGGGTAGGGCCGGATCTGTCGGACGCCCAATTCGGGTTCCGTCGTGGGCGTTCGACGATCGACGCGCTGGCCCTACTCAAGGGCCAGGTGAAGGAGGCGGTGGAGGCGGGGGACGGAGTGCTGGCGGTGTCATTCGACATTGCCAACGCCTTCAACTCCGTCCCCCACTCGACGATATTGGAGGCGCTCCGGTATCACGGAGTGCCCCAATATCTGCGGAGCCTCCTGGCCGACTACTTGGAGGGCCGAGAGGTCCTCCTCGTAGACAAATCGGCCACGGTGAGGCGGTACGGCGCAGAGTCCGGTGTTCCACAGGGGTCGGTGCTAGGCCCCCCCTTGTGGAACATCGGGTTCGACTGGCTGTTGCGGGGTGCCCTCCTCCCGGGCACGAGTGTCATCTGCTACGCGGATGACACTCTGCTCACTGCCCGGGGGAGGAACTTTGCCGACGCAGCCATTCTGGCCTCGGCTGGCGGGTCCTTGGTGGCAGAAAGGATCCGCCGCCTGGGATTGAGGGTGGCGCTGCACAAAACGGAGGCCGTGTTCTTTCGCGGTCCCCGGCAGCGCTGCCCTGCCGACGCCCACATCGTCGTGGAGGGCGTCCGTATAGGGGTCCAGCCACAGATGAAATATCTGGGACTGGTGCTGGACGACAGGTGGCGCTTCGGCCCGCATTTCAGCGGGCTGTCGACGCGCTTGTTGAAGGCCGCGGACGCCCTCTCATGGCTCCTCCCAAACCTGGGGGGACCAAAAGCAAAGTGCCGGCGTCTCTATGCCGGCATTTTGCGGAGCATGGCCCTCTACGGGGCTCCCATCTGGGCGGACTCCCTCCATAGGAGGGAGAATGCTACCGCCATCCGCAGGCCCCAGCGGGCTATTGCACAGCGGGTGGCGAGGGCCTACCGCTCAGTGGGCTTTTCGGCGGCGTGCGCTCTGGCCGGCACCCCTCCTTGGGAGCTGGAGGCGTGGGTGCTCGCCAGAGTGTACGAGTGGACGGCGCGCCGAAAGGCGCTCGGGGAGCGCCCCACGGGCGAAGAGCGGGAGGCGGTGCGGCGAGAGGCGAAGGACGCCATCGTCCTCCATTGGAAGGAGGACCTCGCCAGCGCCGCCTTTGGCCGCCGGACGTTGGACGCGCTCGGTCCGGTCCTGAAGGGCTGGCTCGAGCGGTCCCACGGTTTCCTCTCTTTCCGTCTGGTGCAGGTGTTATCCGGACATGGCTGTTTCGGATCGCACCTGCACCGGATCGGGAGGGAGGAGACCCCGGCGTGCCACGACTGCGGCGCGGTGGAGGACACGGCGCAGCACACCCTCGAGGTGTGCCCGGCGTGGTCCGAGCTGCGCCGCGGTCTGACCGCGGTGGTCGGATCGGACCTCTCGCTTCCCGGCGTGGTCGACGCCATGCTGGGGAGTGAGGAGGCCTGGTCGGCGGTAGCCTCCTTTTGCGAGGACGTGATGTCGCAAAAGGAGGAGGCGGAGCGCGCGCGGGAGGACGACCCTCTCGCTGCGCCGCTCCGCAGACGAAGAAGGGGGAGAAGGCGTCGTGCCCTCCCTCCTCATGGTGACGGGCGGGCGACAGGCGCGGGGGTGCCTTCGCCCGCATTGCACCCGTCACCTTCGTCGGTCATTCCCGACCCCCCACACCCGTGAGGGTGTGAGGGGGTCTGCCTGGCAATCGTCGGCGGAGGACTGGAAGTAAAGGCTGTGCCGGTTTCCCAGTCCCCCGCCACTCTGACGAAGCGGGAATGCGCTGGGTCGTTTTAGTGGGTATACCGGGTCCGCCCGGGGAGTCCCACATACCCCTTCCGTCCCCCGACGGGAGGGTATGCGTAATGCATTTTTTCCCAGCGTAAAAAAAAAAAAAAAAAAAAAAAAAAAAAGGTTAGGTTAGGTTAGGTTAGGTTTTTTTTTTTTTTTTTTTTTTTTTTTTTATCCTGTCCGGGCGCAAGGCCCGGCCCGCGAGCTAACCTCTAAACTGATTAGAGTCCTTACTTAACTAATTGGTGAATGGGATTGGGCTGCGGGATTTATTTATTTATTCGTTTCCTTTACTTTATTAAAGATACATCTTGTCCTTATATTTTTACGTAAAAACCAATATCTTGGTGTTCTCATATCTTATATCTATTTTATACATTTACTTATTATAGTCATCAATAGTTCCAGATGGGATAACAATTTACTGGCTTTCTTGCTAATTTTTTCTTATTCTTATACATTATTTCTTATCTACTTAATTTTTGCCTTAATTTTCTAATATCTTATATTATATTCTTATACATATTTATTTAAGTGGGACTAAGAGTTTTTCTTTTTCTTACTTATCATACCTATTTTTCTGAATTTATACATTTGTTTATTTGTTTTCTTTACTTTATTAGGGATACATCTTGTCCTCATGTTTTTACGTAAAACCAATATCTTGGTGTACACATATCTTATTTCTATTTTACACACTTACTTATTCTAGTCATTGCGTCAGTAGTTCCAAATGGGATAACAATTTACTGGCTTTCTTGCTCATATTTTTCTTATACAATCATTATTTCTTATCTACTTAATTTTTGCCTTAGTTTTCTAATATCTTATATTATATTCTTATACATATTTATTTAAGTGGGACTAAAAGTTTTTCTTTTTCTTATTTATCATACCTATTTTGTTCCTATACAATATGCTTCATTTTTCTTATTTTATACATTTATTTATTTTATGCTAAGCTATATATATTATACTAATATATGGATAGCATACCTTTGTTGTTCTATTTGTTTCTTTTTATTACTACACTTGCAACGTCTGTACAGTATGTAATGAACTTTACTCTAGTCTTTTTATTCGATATTAAATCTGGGAAGTTTTCCGCAACAATTTTGCATTCTAGGACGTTCTCAACCTCGAGTCTTTTTAGGGCATGAACAGGGCAGTCGGTCAGGATATGTTCGACCGTTTCGGGTACTCCTGGCTGACAGATGCACGATGAGTCCTCTTTGCATCGGAATCTATTCAAATACTCCGAGAATCCACCGTGCCCCGTCAGTATTTGTGTCGTAGTGTTCGATGGAACCATTTGCCGGACTATTTTGTACGCGGCACAAGCGTCGGGAAAAAATAGCTTGGTTGTTTTTGCTCTAGCACTCTCTTTGTACCTTCGGTTCCATTCATCAATCGACTCCTTTCGGATTTGTCGCTTGATGAATGAGACCGGGCATTGGTCGTAGTCGGGCTTTGTTTTCCGACGCAGAGCCGCATCCTTCGCCAGCTCATCCGCCCTTTCGTTGCCCGCTAGGCCCGCGTGCGCCTTGATCCAGAACAAAGACACAGTTTTGTTCTGGTCTTCAATGGCCCTGAGGTTCTTGCGGGTGTCTACCGCCAGAGGGTGCGTTGTACTGGGGTTTGCTATGGTCTCCAGGGCTGATCTGGAGTCGCTGTAGATGCCATAGCTCTCCTCGCTTCTCCGTTTAATTTCCTCGGTGGCTCGGCATACCGCGAGGAGTTCCGCCTGATATACTGTACAGTATGGAGCCAGTTTGAGTTTAATGGTCTTAACCTCGGTTGCACTATCCCACAGGCTGAGTGCTGCTCCGACCTTATCCTCAATTCGGCTACCATCGGTAAAAATCCGAATGGCTTGGTTGTTGTGGTTAGCCACCTGCTCTTGGTCTATCAGGCTCACGAACCCCTTCGTGATATGCTTCCCCGGGTGAGGTATACTGGAGTATTCGACTCTTCGCTCAACCTCTCTGTCACCCGACCCCGGTCGGGATATCCCTCTCCTCGCCTCGTATAGAGCAGCTGCTTCTTGTATGCGAAGGTCAAGTGGCAATATTCCAGCCAGTATAAGCGCTGAGTGAAGAGAGGTCGTGCGATACGCCCCGCACAGTTTTTGAGCAAAACCCCTCTGGACGGCATTAAGGTGACGCTGAACTCCCAACTTTTTCGATGCTGAGGACCATGCCGCCGCGGCATAGGTGATGATGGGCTCCACTGTAGCGGTGTAGATGGTGCGGACTACTTCAGGGTGGAGGCCCCAGCTCACCTTAGCAGCTCTCGACAGCTGTTTGTAGACGCCAAGTGCTTTTTTGCAAACGTTAGCCGTATGGCTATTAAAGGTTAACCCGGCGTCGACTGTGAGTCCCAAGATCTTAATTTCCGAGGACATTCCAATGTCGATCCCTCCCATGGTCAGGTGTGGCGTGTCATATTTAAGCTTTCTGGTGATTATCATGGCGCATGTTTTGTGTGGCGCAAACCTGAGCTTATTCATGACACCCCACTTCCGAACATGTTCGAGAGCAGCATTGGCCTGTCCCTGGATTTCCAGGGCTGTCTCTCCCGAAAACACGAGCACCACATCATCCGCAAATGCCTGGCAGTAGTGGCCTTGCTGCGTGAGGCTCTCCAGTAGTGGGTTCAACAACAGATTCCAGAGGATGGGTCCGCCTATTGATCCCTGGACACACCCTTTGTTTGTGCTTTTTGCATGCTCATGGCCAGCATACCTTACCCTGACCTTACGGTCACTAAGGTAGCTGGCTATCATTCTCCTGAGATTCGCAGGGCACTTTTCCTCCGCCAGTCTGACCTTTATGGCCGGCCACCACGCACTGTCAAAGGCTCCCTCTATATCCAGAGAGACCATAGTGATGAGCTTCTTCTCCTTGAGTTTGCCTCTCACGTGGGTTATCAGGTCATAGAGGGAGTCTTCCGTGCTTCTCTGTGGCATGAAGCCATACTGACGGGGACTTATACGGGGCGCCAGGTACCAAACCAGCCTTCTGACAATCATCTTCTCAAGTATTTTACCCATTACCGGTAACAGTCCAATTGGCCTGTAGGACTTGGGACTGGTGTAGTTGTCCTTCCCCGGTTTTCTCAGCACCACCACGGCGGCCTCCTTCCATGATGTGGGGAAATGTGCCAGTTGCCAGCACTTATTTAACAGGGCCAGGTGGAGTTCCGTGTCTCGGAATATTACACGCTGGCAGATATCGGCTGTGAAGCCATCGAGTCCGGGTGCCTTCTTTGGATTGAAGCTCTCCGTCGCGAACCTGAGCTCCTCCGTCGTAAACTCCGGGTCATGGGTCTCATCATGGCTCCAGTCGTTTACTCGGTCAGCAAGAGCTCTGATTCGCTGATGGTCTGGGCTATCCTCCTCCTCTGCGTCCTCCGGGTAGAACGTATCTGCCAGTAGTTTCGCAGACCCCTCTTGCCCCACATCCTTCCCATTCCATACCAAGGGCACATCCTCCTGCCTCTTAGTTGTGTTTTTTATAACCCTGTAGATACCTTCCCAGACCCCTTCCTTGTCCTGTTTTTGGCAAAATCCCTTCCAACTCTCTGTAGAGCGTTTCTTATCCTCCATTTCATATTTCTCTTTCTTTTCCAGATACCTCGCGATTACACCATCTCTGCGTGACGGCGCCGCGCATCGGATTCTTCTCTTCATGGTAGCGACTTCGCGCTTCATTGCCTCGAGTTCCTCGGACCACCACGGCACGGTAAGTTGTTGGTTTTCTGTTTTCTTTGGTATTGCTTCGTTACATGCTATTGTTATTGTTTCTGTGTATTTTTGAATTATGTTGTCTAAATGTTCCCTATTATTTATTTGTTCTAAATGTTGTATGTTAATTCCATTTATTATTTTTGATTGGTCCAGTTTTTCATAAAACCTTTCCCAATTCGCTTTCTTTGTATTGAATATTCTGGTTGTTCTTTTGATGTTTATGCCTTTACCTCTTTTTAATTTAATTTTTATGATTATGCCGTTGTGGTCCGAGCTCGTTAGATCTTCGGCCACCGTCCATTCCTCCACCAATCCGAGAAGATCTTCCGTGCACAGGGTCACGTCAACGTGGCTAGTTAATCTTCGGCCGCCTCTGATGGTGTCAAAGGTGGGTTTATTCCCGCTGTTCAGTATCTGTAGGTCTAGCTCCCCGATCATTCCAGCCATTTTATCGCCTCTGTCGTCGATGACACTGCTTCCCCACCACACGCTTTTGGCGTTGGCGTCCCCTCCAACGATAGCTTTTCTGGGTTTTAGTTCTTTCATCGCCGCTGTTATATGATCCAAGTATGGCTCTATGGGTTGGTCAGGCTCAAAGTAGTACGAGACGGCGAGCATCTCCCATGTACTCGTACGCAGCTTGACCACCACGACGTTGTCTGTGGTGAATTTGGGACACTGTATGACGTCGATATCATCGTTGAACACGATTATCGCCGCCTTTACAGTGCCCTGGCCGCAGTCCGAGTTCTGGTAGACCCTAGCCCCCCCGTACGACTTCATAGTCCTTATCCTTCCCACATATGGCTCCTGGACCAATGCGATGACTATTCCACGCTTTTTAGCCTCGAGCATGAGCTCGTTGGTCGCCAGTTGCTTTCGTTGGAGGTTGGCCTGCGCTATGGTGTACGTCTGAGCAGCCGTTCGCATTACCGCTGGGACCACCTTAGCAGTAGGCTATTGCGGCCCGCGCCAATGCGTTCCATTTTTTGCGCACCGGGCATTCTTGGCTGTAGACCGTGTGTCCTGTGTCCTCATGTTTTTCCCTGACACAGTTCTTGCACGTTGGCCTATCGCCCATTTTCAACCCAGTGCACTCGGCTTTGAGATGAGGCCCCCCACAGTAATTGCACAGATCTATGGACTCGGTGCACAGTTTTCGGCCGTGCCCATACGCCAAACACCTCGTGCATTGGATTAGTGGTGACTGGTCCTGGACTCTAACGCTCTGCAGGTCGATGAAGATTCTGCCAGCCGCGGTAAGTCTCTGCCACAATTTCGGTGTCACCTGTAGAATAACATGGTTCTCCAGAGGGTTCCGTGCTCTTCTTCGGTATTTCACCGTGGCAGTTACCTCCTCGGCTGTCAGATCTCCCAGCAGGCGTGCGTTTTGGGTTTTTATTGCTGTCACGATGTCCTCGTCGCTGTTATAGGACAAGAGGTCCTTGATTATTACCAGTGGGTTTCGATTTTTAGCTTCTTCCACTTTTAGGTGTTTGTCCTTCATAAGTTGGGCTGTTGTTTTGGCCATCTCCTCTTTACTGTTGAAACTCAATATAACCCTCTTGTCCTTAACTTTGCGGACCCTCTCGATCTGCAATCCACTCCTCTTCGCGTCCAGTATGTCCTTGACCCTGCCAACCACCTCCGCGCTGGTGTCCATTGTGACGTCGGACGACACGATGACTGCGTGTTTGGGTTTTTGACCCCAGGTGGTTTGGGGTGCGGTCAGGGCCTCCGCATAGGTGGGGGTCTTCTCTTTCATCTCGGAGAGCATTTTCCCCATCCCCTTGGTGGTCTCATCTAGCGTCCGGATTTCTCTCAAGATATCTTCGTCCCTGCTTCGTTCAGTGTTAGCCTTCTGCTGTTCCATCAGAGCCTTTAGCTCCTCCATTCTTTTATTTGTTTCCCCAAGCAACTTCGAGTGTTCTTCTAAACTCGTCACTGGTTAGGTTAGGTTAGGTTAGGTTAGGTTAGGTTAGGTTAGGTTAGGTTAGGTTAGGTTAGGTTAGGTTAGGTTAGGTTAGGTTAGGTTAGGTTAGGTTAGGTTAGGTTAGGTTAGGTTAGGTTAGGTTAGGTTAGGTTAGGTTAGGTTAGGTTAGGTTAGGTTAGGTTAGGTTAGGTTAGGTTAGGTTAGGTTAGGTTAGGTTAGGTTAGGTTAGGTTAGGTTAGGTTAGGTTAGGTTAGGTTAGGTTAGGTAGGTTAGGTTAGGTTAGGTTAGGTTAGGTTAGGTTAGGTTAGGTTAGGTTAGGTTAGGTTAGGTTAGGTTAGGTTAGGTTAGGTTAGGTTAGGTTAGGTTAGGTTAGGTTAGGTTAGGTTAGGTTAGGTTAGGTTAGGTTAGGTTAGGTTAGGTTAGGTTAGGTTAGGTTAGGTTAGGTTAGGTTAGGTTAGGTTAGGTTAGGTTAGGTTAGGTTAGGTTAGGTTAGTTAGGTTAGGTTAGGTTAGGTTAGGTTAGGTTAGGTTAGGTTAGGTTAGGTTAGGTTAGGTTAGGTAGGTTAGGTTAGGTTAGGTTAGTTAGGTTAGGTTAGGTTAGGTTAGGTTAGGTTAGGTTAGGTTAGGTTAGTTAGGTTAGGTTAGGTTAGGTTAGGTTAGGTTAGGTTAGGTTAGGTTGGTTAGGTTAGGTTAGGTTAGGTTAGGTTAGGTTAGGTTAGGTTAGGTTAGTTAGGTTAGGTTAGGTTAGGTAGGTTAGGTTAGGTTAGGTTAGGTTAGGTTAGGTTAGGTTGGTTAGGTTAGGTTAGGTTAGGTTAGTTAGGTTAGGTTAGGTTAGGTTAGGTTAGGTTAGGTTAGGTTAGGTTAGGTTAGTTAGGTTAGGTTAGGTTAGGTTAGGTTAGGTTAGGTTAGGTTAGGTTAGGTTAGGTTAGGTTAGGTTAGGTTAGGTTAGGTTAGGTTAGGTTAGGTTAGGTTAGGTTAGGTTAGGTTAGGTTAGGTTAGGTTAGGTTAGGTTAGGTTAGGTTAGTTAGGTTAGGTTAGGTTAGGTTAGGTTAGGTTAGGTTAGGTTAGGTAGGTTAGGTTAGGTTAGGTTAGGTTAGGTTGGTTAGGTTAGGTTAGGTTAGGTTAGGTTAGGTTAGGTTAGGTTAGGTTAGGTTAGGTTAGGTTAGGTTAGGTTAGGTTAGGTTAGGTTAGGTTAGGTTAGGTTAGGTTAGGTTAGGTTAGGTTAGGTTAGGTTAGGTTAGGTTAGGTTAGGTTAGGTTAGGTTAGGTTAGGTTAGGTTAGGTAGGTTAGGTTAGGTTAGGTTAGGTTAGGTTGTTAGGTTAGGTTAGGTTAGGTTAGGTTAGGTTAGGTTAGGTTAGGTTAGGTTAGGTTAGGTTAGGTTAGGTTAGGTTAGGTTAGGTTAGGTTAGGTTAGGTTAGGTTAGGTTAGGTTAGGTTAGGTTAGGTTAGGTTAGGTTAGGTTAGGTTAGGTTAGGTTAGGTTAGGTTAGGTTAGGTTAGGTTAGGTTAGGTTAGGTTAGGTTAGGTTAGGTTAGGTTAGGTTAGGTTAGGTTAGGTTAGGTTAGGTTAGGTTAGGTTAGGTTAGGTTAGGTTAGGTTAGGTTAGGTTAGGTTAGGTTAGGTTAGGTTAGGTTAGGTTAGGTTAGGTTAGGTTAGGTTAGGTTAGGTTAGGTTAGGTTAGGTTAGTTAGGTTAGGTTAGGTTAGGTTAGGTTAGGTTAGTTAGGTTAGGTTAGGTTAGGTTAGGTTAGGTTAGGTTAGGTTAGGTTAGGTTAGGTTAGGTTAGGTTAGGTTAGGTTAGGTTAGGTTAGGTTAGGTTAGGTTAGGTTAGGTTAGGTTAGGTTAGGTTAGTTAGGTTAGGTTAGGTTAGGTTAGGTTAGGTTAGGTTAGGTTAGGTTAGGTTAGGTTAGGTTAGGTTAGGTTAGGTTAGGTTAGGTTAGGTTAGGTTAGGTTAGGTTAGGTTAGGTTAGGTTAGGTTAGGTTAGGTTAGGTTAGGTTAGGTTAGGTTAGGTTAGGTTAGTTAGGTTAGGTTAGGTTAGGTTAGGTTAGGTTAGGTTAGGTTAGGTTAGGTTAGTTAGGTTAGGTTAGGTTAGGTTAGGTTAGGTTAGGTTAGGTTAGGTTAGGTTAGGTTAGGTTAGGTTAGGTTAGGTTAGGTTAGGTTAGGTTAGGTTAGGTTAGGTTAGGTTAGGTTAGGTTAGGTTAGGTTAGGTTAGGTTAGGTTAGGTTAGGTTAGGTTAGGTTAGGTTAGGTTAGGTTAGGTTAGGTTAGGTTAGGTTAGGTTAGGTTAGGTTAGGTTAGGTTAGGTTAGGTTAGGTTAGGTTAGGTTAGGTTAGGTTAGGTTAGGTTAGGTTAGGTTAGGTTAGGTTAGGTTAGGTTAGGTTAGGTTAGGTTAGGTTAGGTTAGGTTAGGTTAGGTTAGGTTAGGTTAGGTTAGGTTAGGTTAGGTTAGGTTAGGTTAGGTTAGGTTAGGTTAGGTTAGGTTAGGTTAGGTTAGGTTAGGTTAGGTTAGGTTAGGTTAGGTTAGGTTAGGTTAGGTTAGGTTAGGTTAGGTTAGGTTAGGTTAGGTTAGGTTAGGTTAGGTTAGGTTAGGTTAGGTTAGGTTAGGTTAGGTTAGGTTAGGTTAGGTTAGGTTAGGTTAGGTTAGGTTAGGTTAGGTTAGGTTAGGTTAGGTTAGGTTAGGTTAGGTTAGGTTAGGTTAGGTTAGGTTAGGTTAGGTTAGGTTAGGTTAGGTTAGGTTAGGTTAGGTTAGGTTAGGTTAGGTTAGGTTAGGTTAGGTTAGGTTAGGTTAGGTTAGGTTAGGTTAGGTTAGGTTAGGTTAGGTTAGGTTAGGTTAGGTTAGGTTAGGTTAGGTTAGGTTAGGTTAGGTTAGGTTAGGTTAGGTTAGGTTAGGTTAGGTTAGGTTAGGTTAGGTTAGGTTAGGTTAGGTTAGGTTAGGTTAGGTTAGGTTAGGTTAGGTTAGGTTAGGTTAGGTTAGGTTAGGTTAGGTTAGGTTAGGTTAGGTTAGGTTAGGTTAGGTTAGGTTAGGTTAGGTTAGGTTAGGTTAGGTTAGGTTAGGTTAGGTTAGGTTAGGTTAGGTTAGGTTAGGTTAGGTTAGGTTAGGTTAGGTTAGGTTAGGTTAGGTTAGGTTAGGTTAGGTTAGGTTAGGTTAGGTTAGGTTAGGTTAGGTTAGGTTAGGTTAGGTTAGGTTAGGTTAGGTTAGGTTAGGTTAGGTTAGGTTAGGTTAGGTTAGGTTAGGTTAGGTTAGGTTAGGTTAGGTTAGGTTAGGTTAGGTTAGGTTAGGTTAGGTTAGGTTAGGTTAGGTTAGGTTAGGTTAGGTTAGGTTAGGTTAGGTTAGGTTAGGTTAGGTTAGGTTAGGTTAGGTTAGGTTAGGTTAGGTTAGGTTAGGTTAGGTTAGGTTAGGTTAGGTTAGGTTAGGTTAGGTTAGGTTAGGTTAGGTTAGGTTAGGTTAGGTTAGGTTAGGTTAGGTTAGGTTAGGTTAGGTTAGGTTAGGTTAGGTTAGGTTAGGTTAGGTTAGGTTAGGTTAGGTTAGGTTAGGTTAGGTTAGGTTAGGTTAGGTTAGGTTAGGTTAGGTTAGGTTAGGTTAGGTTAGGTTAGGTTAGGTTAGGTTAGGTTAGGTTAGGTTAGGTTAGGTTAGGTTAGGTTAGGTTAGGTTAGGTTAGGTTAGGTTAGGTTAGGTTAGGTTAGGTTAGGTTAGGTTAGGTTAGGTTAGGTTAGGTTAGGTTAGGTTAGGTTAGGTTAGGTTAGGTTAGGTTAGGTTAGGTTAGGTTAGGTTAGGTTAGGTTAGGTT
>CAXKUT010000235.1:0-10000 GCA_964057025.1 Standfussiana lucernea | reverse complement strand
ATAGTTGTCCCTAGCTTCCAAACTCTTTAAGAGCGGGTCCAGCAAGAGATTCCAAAGTATTGGTCCGCCTATGGAACCCTGGACACATCCCTTGCTTGTGGCCTTGCAGTACTCTTCACCTGCGTACCTGACCTTGACCCTACGGTTTCTGAGATAGCTGTCGATGACCCTCCTCAAGCCGATTGGACACTTTTCCTCAGCCAGACGGACCCTTATAGCGGGCCACCAGGCGCTGTCGAAGGCTCCCTCTATGTCCAATGATACTAGGACTACAATTTTCTTAAGTTCCAGCTTACCGCGTATATGTTTCATTAGTGCATAGAGGGAGTCCTCGGTACTCCTCTGGGGCATGAATCCGTACTGGCGAGTACTCATCCTCGGAATCAGATGAAACTTGAGGCGGGCCATCAACATCTTCTCATAAATTTTGCCTAGAATTGGTAGTAGGCCGATAGGTCTGTACGCCTTTGGGGTGCTGTAGTCATCTTTTCCCGGCTTCTTCAAAACAATAACGGTCGCCTCCTTCCAGACTTCAGGGAAGAGGTGGCATTTCAGGCAGCCGTTTAGGAGAGACAAGGCCACCTCAGGGGCGCTTCCAATGGCTTGACAACAAATATCGGCGGTGAAACCGTCACCTCCTGGAGCTTTTTTGGCATTGAAGGACCCGCACGCTGCCATCAGCTCAGCCATCGTGAATGGTGGTTCGCATGAGTCATCTTGCCCTCCAGCATTCACGACCTCGGCCTTTTCTCTAGTAAGGCGGTGGCAGGTGGTATCTGAGCCCGAGTGATCTTCTGGGTAAAATGTATTCGCCAGAAGTTCTACTGAACGTTTTGTGTCCAACACCTCCCCGTCGTTCACTAGTGGCTGGTCCTCTCCCCTTCCCTTGGTCCTTCCTATTACCCGGTAGATCCCTTCCCAAACCCCTTCTCGATCCTGTCTTGTGCAAAAGTTCTTCCAACTCTCGATTTCATCCTTGGCTGCCTCTGTCTCATACTCAGCTTTCAGTTTCAGGTACTCTTCGACGACCTTCGACCTTCGAGCCGGTGCAGCACACCTGACTCTGCGTTTCCTGGTGGCGACCTCTTTCATCATCCTCTCGAGTTTCTCGGACCACCACGGCAAGGTAAGCACTTCACTGGTTTTCTTTATAGGAATCGATAAGGTGCAAGCTTCTTTTATTACGTTAGTATATAAGTTGGTAATTTCGTTAAGTTGGTCGGATGTATTTAATTTATCGATTTCTGTTTTATTAATTTTACTCTCTTGCATTAATTGGCCGAGTTTCTCACGAAACTCGGGCCAATTTGCTTTTTTCGTGTTGAAAATCCTAGTGGTTCTATTAATAAGTATACCTTTTGATCTTTTTAATTTTATGTTGAAAACGATGCCGTTGTGGTCCGAGCTCGTGAGGCCCTCGTCTACCCTCCAGTCGTCCACCAGGTCCAGAATGTCTGTCGAGCATGCTGTGATATCAACATGGCTGCAGTAACGTATTCCGCCTCTGATCGTGTCGAAAGTCGGAATTTCCCCTCTGTTGAGTATGTTAAGGCTCAGCTCGTCGAGAACTCCAGACACTTCTTCGCCCCTTCTATCGATGGACAAACTTCCCCACCAGGTACTTTTGGCGTTTGCGTCTCCTCCAACGATCCACATTCTAGAACCTACCTCTTCCTCAACGAGTTTGAGGTGCTCCAGGTATGGTCCTATTGGCTGGTCCGGCTCAAAGTAAAAAGAAACAAGGGTGATCTTCCAGGCACTGGTTCGGATTCCCACCACGGTGATGTTATTCGTGGTGAGTTTCGGGTATTGAGTTACAATAAGGTTTTGATCGAAAACCACGATTGCGGCCTTAACTGTCCCATCTCCGATGTCAGTGCTCTGGAAGACCCGAACGCCCCTGTGGTTCCTCATGACTTTGGCCCCACCCACATAGGGTTCCTGGAGGAGAGCAACGGCAACTCCGCGCTTTACGGCTTCTAACAGGAGCTCGTTTGTTGCGAGCCTTTTTCGCTGGAGGTTGGCTTGTATGAACTTGTAGGAGTTTGGGTTGTCCTGGGTGCCCTTAGCAATACGCTACTGTTGACCTCGCTATCTCGTCCCATTTAATGCGTGTCGGGCAGTCGGGGTTAAAGGCGTTGTGGTTAACGTCTAACAGCTTGGCTCTTGTGCAATTCTGGCATTTCGGTGGTTCACCTGCCAGAAAATCGGCACATTCTGCCCTCAAGTGTGGGCCACCGCAATGACTGCACAGATCAGCCGGTTCTTTGCAGAATCGTCTGCCATGTCCGTAGCCCAGGCAGCGCGTACACTGTACTAACGGGGTTTGATCTTCAACCCTTATGCGCTGGAGATCCACATGCAGACGTCCGGCTTCCGTTGCCCGTCTCCAGATGGTCGGAGAGACGCTAACCACAATGTGACAGGAGTGTGGATTTCGTGTTCTTCTCCGGAACTTTACCACTACTCTGTCCTCCTCTTTGTCGAGGTTGTGAAAAACATCCCTGTTTTGATTCCTTAAAGCCTTAAGGACGTCTTCGTCTGAGTTAATGGAAAGGACACTCCTGAGAATCAACAGCGGGTCTTTGTTTTTCACCTCCTCGACATTGAGGTCCAGTCTTTCCTTTGCCAGCTTGTTTTTAATTTTCTCCCTCTCTTCCGTGGTTTGAAAGCCCATGATGATTTTCCTATCTTTCGCCTTTCTCACCCTTTCCACCTTGACCCAACCCTCTTTTGCATCAACCGCGTTTCGAACCTTGTTTAGGACCTCATCTCCTGTTTCCGTGTCATCCTTGGAGGTAACTACGATCGAGTGCAGCGTACTCCGCACTGGGTTCGCTTTTCCGCTGTGGATCGCAGTTACGCTCGCATATGTCGTGGCAGGACCGTTCTCGAGTATATCCTTATGTTTTTCGATTGCTGCCGTCAACTCCTCCATCTTTCTGTTGTTAGTTTCTAGCAACACTGAATGAGCCTTTATCTGTGTCGCTAGCAGGTTTGGTTCGGAAGGTGCCTTCAAGGAAAAGGTAACGTCAGTGGCAGCGACTTCTTGTCGTGTACTTTCTAGCCCAACTCCTGAGCCCTTGGTTTTTGTAAGCTTTTCCGCCTCCTTCACCAGCTGGAACAATCGGTCCAGCGCCTCAGCAATGCCGTTTTTTATTTCGGTTTTCGTGTTGCGTGAGGTGCTCAACAATAGCTTTGCTTTATTCAGGCAGGCCCTAGCCTCTGTCGACCGATCCGCGTAAACTTGTTTTGGCGGCGAGTGAGCCTCTATGAGTTTTGAGCGCGTTGAGAGTGTTTTATTCTCCTGCGCTTGTAGAGGTTTTTGTATTGGTATTTCAGGGCCAGCCTGTGCCGTTTTGGTGGCAAGAGGAGGAGTTAAAACCGTGCTGGCGGGCTTAGCCGCCTCCCATTCTCCAACGCTGCGTCTGACGTTTGGAGTTGATGATGTCAGTTTTGCTGGTGATTTGTCACCCTCAACCGCCTTCTTCATTGGGGTCCTTATGCCAATCATGTTGAAGGTTTGCGTCAAAAAGTACAAATTTATAAATAAAAATATAAAAAAGTGTAAAAGAGTACAATATAAATATAAGAATAAATAAAAGCGCACTAGAGATCGTAAAAAGCTTCCGTTAGTTCTTTAAGGGTTATCTCTATGTTGAGTTCGCGCGGTCAGCCCTTAAGTTCAATAGAACGGGTCAAACAAAGAACACAGAAGAAAAAATTTGCGTCCAGGAGTCAAAATTCCTCAATGTAGAGCAAAAGTTATTACGACTCTATGTAGAGTCGTTTCTCTATAGCCAGTGGATAGCTCTCCTCGAGCCCTTTGAAACGACCCCAAACTCGGTGCGGTTACACGAAGGGGTTACGGAGATATCCCAACTTGAAGAATTTGGTTTTTTGCCAAGATGGCGGCCGAAAAGTGGTTACAAGTGGATATCTCCGGAACCACCGGTCCAAAAACCCTGATGTTTGGGTTTCTCGCACTTGGCTCGATGAGACCGATCCCCTGGAATGGTTTTCAGGCTGAAAATTTTTGATCTCAGGGAAACGCCTGAAAATTGTCCTAACTTGTGCAGTATAACCTGCTGATGTGCCCAGAGAAAATCTCAGCCCTCTACGACTCTCCGTTCAGAAGTTATGATAGTAAGAAATAATTCCAAAATGGCTGCGGTCCTGTCAAAGACTTACTTTGACATCGGATAACTTCGATCGGGAAAGCCGTAGACCCCTCGAGTTTGGGCTCTCCCAACTCGGCTTGGGTTCCCCTGTCCACTGAAACTGCTTTCAGGACCCTGAAATTTTTTGGTTCCAAACCGCCTGAAAACGTGGAGTATTAAGGACAGTGACTCCTTGAGTGTATTATCAAAAACCGCTACTTTCCACGACCACCGGTTCAGGAGTTATAGCGGTTTGAAACCAAACAAGATGGCCGCCGAGCTGTCAAAAGTCAACTTTAAAGGCCCGTAACTTGGGAACCCTTCGTCAGAGAGGGTCAGGGTTTTGGATGTACAGCTCGGCGTCACTTCAGGTATCTCCTGAAAGCAATTTCAGCGAGGAAAAGTTGTGTGGCCTGAAACAGCCTGAAAACCTACCACCCTTAAAATTGGCAGTATGCTACTGGCCGGAGTGAAAATCCGAGATTAATCGGCCCAGCGGTTTCCAAGATATCGACGATTGAAATTTAAAACCAACAAACCAAGATGGCGCGATTTTGTCGAAATACCCAAATCGGGAGATACACAGCCCGTGTTTGGGCTTATATGGGACGCAATAGGTGTATTGGACCCAGTCCCAGTGTCAAAAATACCTATTTCCTATTTAATTTTGATTAAAAGCCAAAAAACAGTAAAAAATCGATATCTTAGGCGCCACTGGTCGAAAAATTTTTTTAAAAATTTTCAGTAAATAGATAAAATAGGGTACTACAAAGTGAAATAAACAAAAATACTAAAAACCAAAAACCTAGTTGAAAAATTTTAAAAATTTAGTTTTTTGATAGTTTTCCTAATATCTTTAAAAATATACAACCTAAAAATCTAGAACTTAAAATATATATTAAACTAATGAGCGCGCCAAGGACTGCAGTTGAAGATCTTCAAATTCTTGAGAAGAACCGGAGATATAAGAGTCAGAATATTGAAAGTTTGAAGTCTTCTTAAAAATCGGGTATGGTAGGTAGAAGAAAAATTTTTGCGGTTACCGTTTATGTCTTCACAGAAGATGACGGCAGCAAAGTTTCAGGCGTCTGGCTCCTCGTTTTCTTAGATTTCAACACCACGTGGTTTTTGTTTTTTCAGTATAAGTCCCAGAAATCTGGGTTTTTCGAGCTTCTGGGTGGTCAGGGCTATGTGCGGCAGCAATTTCTACCCCTTCCTTCATTAAAAAGGGGGGGTCGTCGATCTTGTTTCGGCAGCGTTATCAATTGAAGTTTTTTCTTCAACTATTAACCTCAAAAATTTGAGGTTTTTCACGTTTTGTTTGAACTGCACTGAAATCCGGGTTGAACCTTTCACCAGGGCGTTTAGGTTTCACTTTGCCCAACACATAGACACCAAAAACGTCAAATTCGGACCACTTTTTACCACTTTTTCGATTTTTTTAAGCAGGAGACGAGCAAAAAACGTGGCGTTCGCGGCGGCGGTTGGAGCCAGACTGGGTTAGGTTAGGTTAGGTTAGGTTAGGTTAGGTTAGGTTAGGTTAGGTTAGGTTAGGTTAGGTTAGGTTAGGTTAGGTTAGGTTAGGTTAGGTTAGGTTAGGTTAGGTTAGGTTAGGTTAGGTTAGGTTAGGTTAGGTTAGGTTAGGTTAGGTTAGGTTAGGTTAGGTTAGGTTAGGTTAGGTTAGGTTAGGTTAGGTTAGGTTAGGTTAGGTTAGGTTAGGTTAGGTTAGGTTAGGTTAGGTTAGGTTAGGTTAGGTTAGGTTAGGTTAGGTTAGGTTAGGTTAGGTTAGGTTAGGTTAGGTTAGGTTAGGTTAGGTTAGGTTAGGTTAGGTTAGGTTAGGTTAGGTTAGGTTAGGTTAGGTTAGGTTAGGTTAGGTTAGGTTAGGTTAGGTTAGGTTAGGTTAGGTTAGGTTAGGTTAGGTTAGGTTAGGTTAGGTTAGGTTAGGTTAGGTTAGGTTAGGTTAGGTTAGGTTAGGTTAGGTTAGGTTAGGTTAGGTTAGGTTAGGTTAGGTTAGGTTAGGTTAGGTTAGGTTAGGTTAGGTTAGGTTAGGTTAGGTTAGGTTAGGTTAGGTTAGGTTAGGTTAGGTTAGGTTAGGTTAGGTTAGGTTAGGTTAGGTTAGGTTAGGTTAGGTTAGGTTAGGTTAGGTTAGGTTAGGTTAGGTTAGGTTAGGTTAGGTTAGGTTAGGTTAGGTTAGGTTAGTTAGGTTAGGTTAGGTTAGGTTAGGTTAGGTTAGGTTAGGTTAGGTTAGGTTAGGTTAGGTTAGGTTAGGTTAGGTTAGGTTAGGTTAGGTTAGGTTAGGTTAGGTTAGGTTAGGTTAGGTTAGGTTAGGTTAGGTTAGGTTAGGTTAGGTTAGGTTAGGTTAGGTTAGGTTAGGTTAGGTTAGGTTAGGTTAGGTTAGGTTAGGTTAGGTTAGGTTAGGTTAGGTTAGGTTAGGTTAGGTTAGGTTAGGTTAGGTTAGGTTAGGTTAGGTTAGGTTAGGTTAGGTTAGGTTAGGTTAGGTTAGGTTAGGTTAGGTTAGGTTAGGTTAGGTTAGGTTAGGTTAGGTTAGGTTAGGTTAGGTTAGGTTAGGTTAGGTTAGGTTAGGTTAGGTTAGGTTAGGTTAGGTTAGGTTAGGTTAGGTTAGGTTAGGTTAGGTTAGGTTAGGTTAGGTTAGGTTAGGTTAGGTTAGGTTAGGTTAGGTTAGGTTAGGTTAGGTTAGGTTAGGTTAGGTTAGGTTAGGTTAGGTTAGGTTAGGTTAGGTTAGGTTAGGTTAGGTTAGGTTAGGTTAGGTTAGGTTAGGTTAGGTTAGGTTAGGTTAGGTTAGGTTAGGTTAGGTTAGGTTAGGTTAGGTTAGGTTAGGTTAGGTTAGGTTAGGTTAGGTTAGGTTAGGTTAGGTTAGGTTAGGTTAGGTTAGGTTAGGTTAGGTTAGGTTAGGTTAGGTTAGGTTAGGTTAGGTTAGGTTAGGTTAGGTTAGGTTAGGTTAGGTTAGGTTAGGTTAGGTTAGGTTAGGTTAGGTTAGGTTAGGTTAGGTTAGGTTAGGTTAGGTTAGGTTAGGTTAGGTTAGGTTAGGTTAGGTTAGGTTAGGTTAGGTTAGGTTAGGTTAGGTTAGGTTAGGTTAGGTTAGGTTAGGTTAGGTTAGGTTAGGTTAGGTTAGGTTAGGTTAGGTTAGGTTAGGTTAGGTTAGGTTAGGTTAGGTTAGGTTAGGTTAGGTTAGGTTAGGTTAGGTTAGGTTAGGTTAGGTTAGGTTAGGTTAGGTTAGGTTAGGTTAGGTTAGGTTAGGTTAGGTTAGGTTAGGTTAGGTTAGGTTAGGTTAGGTTAGGTTAGGTTAGGTTAGGTTAGGTTAGGTTAGGTTAGGTTAGGTTAGGTTAGGTTAGGTTAGGTTAGGTTAGGTTAGGTTAGGTTAGGTTAGGTTAGGTTAGGTTAGGTTAGGTTAGGTTAGGTTAGGTTAGGTTAGGTTAGGTTAGGTTAGGTTAGGTTAGGTTAGGTTAGGTTAGGTTAGGTTAGGTTAGGTTAGGTTAGGTTAGGTTAGGTTAGGTTAGGTTAGGTTAGGTTAGGTTAGGTTAGGTTAGGTTAGGTTAGGTTAGGTTAGGTTAGGTTAGGTTAGGTTAGGTTAGGTTAGGTTAGGTTAGGTTAGGTTAGGTTAGGTTAGGTTAGGTTAGGTTAGGTTAGGTTAGGTTAGGTTAGGTTAGGTTAGGTTAGGTTAGGTTAGGTTAGGTTAGGTTAGGTTAGGTTAGGTTAGGTTAGGTTAGGTTAGGTTAGGTTAGGTTAGGTTAGGTTAGGTTAGGTTAGGTTAGGTTAGGTTAGGTTAGGTTAGGTTAGGTTAGGTTAGGTTAGGTTAGGTTAGGTTAGGTTAGGTTAGGTTAGGTTAGGTTAGGTTAGGTTAGGTTAGGTTAGGTTAGGTTAGGTTAGGTTAGGTTAGGTTAGGTTAGGTTAGGTTAGGTTAGGTTAGGTTAGGTTAGGTTAGGTTAGGTTAGGTTAGGTTAGGTTAGGTTAGGTTAGGTTAGGTTAGGTTAGGTTAGGTTAGGTTAGGTTAGGTTAGGTTAGGTTAGGTTAGGTTAGGTTAGGTTAGGTTAGGTTAGGTTAGGTTAGGTTAGGTTAGGTTAGGTTAGGTTAGGTTAGGTTAGGTTAGGTTAGGTTAGGTTAGGTTAGGTTAGGTTAGGTTAGGTTAGGTTAGGTTAGGTTAGGTTAGGTTAGGTTAGGTTAGGTTAGGTTAGGTTAGGTTAGGTTAGGTTAGGTTAGGTTAGGTTAGGTTAGGTTAGGTTAGGTTAGGTTAGGTTAGGTTAGGTTAGGTTAGGTTAGGTTAGGTTAGGTTAGGTTAGGTTAGGTTAGGTTAGGTTAGGTTAGGTTAGGTTAGGTTAGGTTAGGTTAGGTTAGGTTAGGTTAGGTTAGGTTAGGTTAGGTTAGGTTAGGTTAGGTTAGGTTAGGTTAGGTTAGGTTAGGTTAGGTTAGGTTAGGTTAGGTTAGGTTAGGTTAGGTTAGGTTAGGTTAGGTTAGGTTAGGTTAGGTTAGGTTAGGTTAGGTTAGGTTAGGTTAGGTTAGGTTAGGTTGGTTAGGTTAGGTTAGGTTAGGTTAGGTTAGGTTAGGTTAGGTTAGGTTAGGTTAGGTTAGGTTAGGTTAGGTTAGGTTAGGTTAGGTTAGGTTAGGTTAGGTTAGGTTAGGTTAGGTTAGGTTAGGTTAGGTTAGGTTAGGTTAGGTTAGGTTAGGTTAGGTTAGGTTAGGTTAGGTTAGGTTAGGTTAGGTTAGGTTAGGTTAGGTTAGGTTAGGTTAGGTTAGGTTAGGTTAGGTTAGGTTAGGTTAGGTTAGGTTAGGTTAGGTTAGGTTAGGTTAGGTTAGGTTAGGTTAGGTTAGGTTAGGTTAGGTTAGGTTAGGTTAGGTTAGGTTAGGTTAGGTTAGGTTAGGTTAGGTTAGGTTAGGTTAGGTTAGGTTAGGTTAGGTTAGGTTAGGTTAGGTTAGGTTAGGTTAGGTTAGGTTAGGTTAGGTTAGGTTAGGTTAGGTTAGGTTAGGTTAGGTTAGGTTAGGTTAGGTTAGGTTAGGTTAGGTTAGGTTAGGTTAGGTTAGGTTAGGTTAGGTTAGGTTAGGTTAGGTTAGGTTAGGTTAGGTTAGGTTAGGTTAGGTTAGGTTAGGTTAGGTTAGGTTAGGTTAGGTTAGGTTAGGTTAGGTTAGGTTAGGTTAGGTTAGGTTAGGTTAGGTTAGGTTAGGTTAGGTTAGGTTAGGTTAGGTTAGGTTAGGTTAGGTTAGGTTAGGTTAGGTTAGGTTAGGTTAGGTTAGGTTAGGTTAGGTTAGGTTAGGTTAGGTTAGGTTAGGTTAGGTTAGGTTAGGTTAGGTTAGGTTAGGTTAGGTTAGGTTAGGTTAGGTTAGGTTAGGTTAGGTTAGGTTAGGTTAGGTTAGGTTAGGTTAGGTTAGGTTAGGTTAGGTTAGGTTAGGTTAGGTTAGGTTAGGTTAGGTTAGGTTAGGTTAGGTTAGGTTAGGTTAGGTTAGGTTAGGTTAGGTTAGGTTAGGTTAGGTTAGGTTAGGTTAGGTTAGGTTAGGTTAGGTTAGGTTAGGTTAGGTTAGGTTAGGTTAGGTTAGGTTAGGTTAGGTTAGGTTAGGTTAGGTTAGGTTAGGTTAGGTTAGGTTAGGTTAGGTTAGGTTAGGTTAGGTTAGGTTAGGTTAGGTTAGGTTAGGTTAGGTTAGGTTAGGTTAGGTTAGGTTAGGTTAGGTTAGGTTAGGTTAGGTTAGGTTAGGTTAGGTTAGGTTAGGTTAGGTTAGGTTAGGTTAGGTTAGGTTAGGTTAGGTTAGGTTAGGTTAGGTTAGGTTAGGTTAGGTTAGGTTAGGTTAGGTTAGGTTAGGTTAGGTTAGGTTAGGTTAGGTTAGGTTAGGTT